>PVHX01003937.1:0-134212 GCA_004024805.1 Geosciurus inauris
GCCACGCCTCCTGGCTACCGCTGCCTCCCGGTGATCCTGTACTCACACATACACGAGCGAAATTCCTGCGTGGGATGTTGAGCCGCAGAATGATGCCAGGAAGCTGGCTGGAAAACGGCGCCTCCACCACTTCCAGCCCTGGTCCTTGAGAGCCTAGCGCAGAGTGGACTGTCTAGGCCGCCATCTTGGAACCGCCCCCCCCAATCTCTCAAATTTTACACTTTATAATCCTAAAATGTATTTCAAATATTTTCTATACAGTTGATGGACTTATATTTGTACATCTTGACTTTTGCAGAGAAGAGTTAAAGAAAAACTCCTGAGCTAAAATTGTAGCTTTATTACCTCAGGATCATTTTTTCAATAATTTGAAAGTTTATAAACCTTGAGAATTGAATGCTGAATATCATCATACAACTTCCTTGCATTTTACCTCTCTTCACTCATTTATTTTCAGCACCAAGTTTGGTTGCTCAGACAAAATGTTATTTGCTGGTGAAAATTCCTCTTGTTTGATATTTGGGTTTTCAATTTTGGGTATAGCCTTATGTGAAAATTAAATCAGATCAAAGGTCAAATTGTATAGGAAATTTGAAAACCAAAGCTCTGCTATTGTGGAAAAGGAAAGCAGCTTAAAGTTACAAATTACAGCTTCTTTGGTTTTAATATTTTATCAGATCTACTCCATATTCATTGCAATGCCCACATAATTATTATGGTAAATTTCCTATCAGAGACCTTAAAAGGACTAAAACATATTCCAAAATTATAAACACTTTGTCTAATTTTATTACAAAAGTGCCTTCTTTGTATATAAACCTTGTGATTCTCTTAGTAATTCTATAACTCCACCTTAAACACAAATGTATGGAATCACAGGCTTAGAATAAAGATGAGTTACTATATAGAAAAAATTATGAGAATAATACGAAGAGAAGAGAACTATGTTGGAACATCTTTTTGTCTGAGACTTTCAAGTCCCCCAGTAAGAGTGGTGGGGGAGCCAACGAGTTTCATATAGGAGCCAAGGAAGGGCACAAGCAGGACTGGAGATTTTTCATAGCTTTGTAGCCTTACAGAAAAGGGCACAATGGAAGAGGAGATATATTCTTCATGTGGTTAGTTCCAAGCTTACACCTCAATTCTAAAATTGTGTTATTAAACTATCTACTTGGGTGAAAAAGGGCAATGAGCAGGTCATCTGGGTATAGTGGGAATTAGGAGAAACTGACTTGCCCATCTAAGGTGCTTAGCCCCACTGTGGTACATTGAATGTTAGATCTCAAGACTGAGAAAGTGCTCTTGGGCTCCAGACTGCTCACCAGCTTTCCAAGCTAACATGTATTCCTGGACTATTCTAGATCAGCTCAACTTAGCATGACCTCATCTTCACCATATGCTCTTTAGAGTTAAGTCAAGAGACAGAATCTATCAAAAACCTGGAAATTGTGACACACATCTGAAAGAGAAATTGTGGGTATGGCAATCACTACCTTTGGGGAATATAAAAATTGGGACAAAACCTCAGTAGAATCAAGGAAAGGAAGGGAAGTGATCCAGGTGAGTGTGTGCTATGGTGGAATCCCAAATAGCAACAATAATGTCAAGTGAATTTCTGCTCTGGAAGGCCATTTATCTTGTCCCAGCTAGGCTTGTAGTGGCTTTCAGTGTAGAATATCTTAAACATAAGACACAAGTTGGAGCACGGCCTCTTTTGTACAAAATATTCATTGTCTATTCAGAGATAATGTTGCCTGCTGCATCTGCAACTGTTATAAAGTAAGGATATAATTCAAACTTAGTTGGGTGTGCTTATGTGAACATGAATGGGATTTTTAAAAGAGATATAATACATATGAATAGATGAGAACAGCAGGTTTTTTTTAAACCGTCATATTACATAAAAGAGTCATTGCTGAGTAAATGTGCTACTGCCGACTGTTGGGATGCAGAGCCAGTTTTGAATATTTAAGCAATAATTGACACTGTCTTCAAAGCAATGAATGGCTCCCATGTTGAGACCACATATTGCTATGTTTACTTAGAGGCTGAGTTGATGATAGGCTTTATATTACATGAAGCAAAGAAATGAGAGTATCTGAAAGATGTGTGTCACTAATACTATTGTTAACACTGAGATAGATACTGATTTCTGATGTGAATTTTGCAGATTGTGAACTCTTAGAAGGAAGTAGAATTCTAAGGTTTAATTGAATGAGCTGATTAGCACTAATCAAATGTGTTTGGAAACATTCATAGTACAGCAATGTGTTCAAACAAATGTTATAAGTGAAGGGAAGTACAAAAAATTTTATTCTTTGAAGGGGGATGTCCTGGAACTCACATATGTTCTGCTCCTCCTTTTGAAACAAAACCTACAATTTTTAAAAATCTATAAACTTTATGAATTAAAAAAATGTTTTATGTATTAGGATAATTTGCCAATCACTTCTTTCTTGTATCACAGGGTTTTATTTTGGTTCTGAAGCCTGGTCTAAGAAGTCAGATAAACACAGCTGTTAAGAGAAATCTAGGAAACTTTGGGTAAAGTAGGTAAGGATCCACATTCCAAGAGAAAAGACTTGACATTTTTGTCTACCCATGTGACAAATTTTCAACTGCAACTCAGACTCTTCTCTTTATCTAGTTTTCCACCCTTTCTAGGTAGCAGGTTGAATGCTATAAAACACCAAATTCTTAAATTAAAGAATTATTAAACCAAGGTTTAGATAATCTAAGTTGATATCCCTCCAAAACAAAAAACAAACAAAAATAAAACCACCCTGCATAACAACCACTGTTGCAAGAGGAAATTAACAGTATAAATTGAGGATGTATTAAAGTCAGTCAGAGGTAGTGTAGTGATCCACAGACACAACAAGGTAAAAAGGGTACTCCGGAACTGACTGCTTTCTATATTTTATAAGAGTGAATTGTCAAAAAATAGTGGAGCAGAACTTAAGTTTTGACTTTAAATGTGTCTGTGATGAAACTGTGAGTATGAAAATCTGTGCTTGGAATTTGCTTAGAGAGCTCATTGACCCTCGCTGTACTTCTGAAGATGTAATTTATTGGGTGTTGTGAATTTAATCCATCTAAAGCTCCCAAGTGTATCACCTATCTTTCTTTAACTCAATTTGGGCAGCTCACACTCTCTGCAGAGTCGATGAAGATCCTTTTAAGCCTCCATCATTCTCAGAACCTGAAGATATTTCACATCTTTCTTCAAATGGCCGTATCTATTTTAGATGCAACTCCATCTTGCTATGTAGAGCTTCTTGTAGGCAAATAGAAGTTAAGTGGGATTCTTTGGAACTGATTCCACTTTCTAAAGTTTTTATATCCATGACATTAACATGAAAGTATAGTCTGCATCTAAAACACCCTATTATTCATTCTCAGATAGGATAACACAGTTTTACGCTTACTCCAAAGCACTGAAGTATCAAACTAATGGCCAATAGCAGAACAAGGGCTCCCACACGACCTTTGGTAATCAAGTTACGAGTGTCTTCAGGAAGAGCCACCTAGCCTCAATTTTTAAGTAATTGTCCTTACCCCCAATAAATTAATAACTAATATTAATGAAAAAGTTCTGGGGGTCAGTGATTTCTGTTGTTACCAGTTTCCTCTCTCTGCTCTTTACTATCTCTGAGGCTCTGCGTTGTGGAGTTTTTACCAAGCAGTAGTTCCGTTTTCCACTAAGATCAGAGTGTGCTCTCAACAAATACTGCTCAATGCTCATTCCCGCCTCTGTCAAGAAAATATTCTATTTCCTTTTCCCTACTTTCTATCAGTCTCCTGCTGTCTTCAACTTTCAAGTGTCCTTAACAGAAATGTATAGGCAAAGTCTTCCCCAAGAAGGTAGAAAATAAATAATGAGACCCTCAAGGATATCTAATTTAGCAGAACTACAGCAGAGTGTTTAATAAGCATTTTCAGGGGATTTATTGCTAGTGTTTGCCATCATACATTGAAATAGATGATTGTTTTGGTTTAGATAGTTTAGTGTCACCCAAAAATTCATGTGTGAAACAATGCAGGAGTTGCTAGACAGAGAAGATGATTGTACCAGCTTTACAGGGTGTGTCCATCTTCACAGGACCATGGTCCACTTATATCCCTTGGAAACAAACAAACAAACCTCCCAGGTGTGCACAGAGCAAGACCACTCACCAGGTTCATGATTTGAAAAAATATTATCACTTCCTCTTATAATTTTTTCTGTAGTTTCAAGGAGTCTATATCTGCAGACAAATCATTCAGATGATCTTCATTCTCTTTTTCATTTAATTATTTCCAGGGCAATAAGGGAGATACTACTGCAGAAAAGCAGGATATGCTGCCTTAGAGGAAATAAAAAGGACGAAGAATTTGTTGACTATAGAGAAACACTGAAACAAGGAGTCTAAACCAGTGACTTCCAAGTGAGTATTGACTCAAATAACCCTTTTCCAGTGATGCATTTCCAAGCCAGTCAACTGCAGTCCCAGTAACGCTTTTCTACTGCAGGGCAGCCTTGCCTGGAGGGCGCTCATTAAAACTTTTAATTTCTGACAGCTATGAAGACTGCACTTAGCATGCTCCAGAGACCCATGTCAAAGCTGCCTGCAGTCAACCTTGTACATCTGTGAGCTGGCTGAATCGCTGTCAGTCATGCACACCCCTGCCAGACAGACTTTCACCAGGTGAGACTGTGGTCTTAAGAAAGTCCCTTAATACCTCTACTTCTCTGAGCCTCATCAGCTCCGATAATGACATAACTCCTAGTCCCTAAGAGTTGATCACTTCTTATTTACATTTCAACATTTGTGAAATGGGAATTCATCACATAGCCAAATATATCTTTTTTTTTTTTTTGTAGATGGACACAATGTCTTTATTTTATTGCTCTGTATGTGGTGCTGAGGATCGAACCCAGGGCCTCACGCATGTGAGGCAAGTGCTCTACCACTGAGCCATAATCCCAGCCCCATAGCCAAATATATCTAAAGTAGCATCTTTCCATTATCCCAATGGCAAAAATTATTCTTAAGTCAGTAATGGTTCTACCCTCAGCAGAACCTTTGAAATGAGAAAATATAATAACAATGTCCTTGTGACATATATGGGTGTTTGGGATAGGCTGATAATTTAGCATTGCTTCAAACAAGTAATCTTTAAATCTGTATGGACATTTATTTCGTGAGGTTAAGGGAACAAATGAGTGTCTTGGAGTTGGTGGCATGGGCTTTATGGACTTTTGCAACTTGCTTGTGCCCATGATCAGAATATTCAACCAAGACAAGTCAGCATGGGCAAGGGCCATTGTTTTGGTGTTTGCTTGTCTGTTTGTTTTCCTCTTTCCCTCTTTTACTCAACTGTATTCTTTGTTGAGAGGATGTTTGGGCAGGATCTTATGATGATGTCCAGGATTTCATCTTCTCAGGTGTATCCCCTGTATAATCATTGGGAGAATGAGTGGCCTGTTAAGGTAATGTAGAAATATTACTCCCACAATTATACGATGTTCTATGACAAAAGGAAGATTATGCTGCGTGGGCCTGATCTAACATCTGTGCCTTTTAAACACTGACCATTTTCTCCAACTGATGGCCCAAGAGGTGGTGGAAGAGAGATACATGGAGGAAAGCAAATATCCAGACTGTAAGCTGTGTATGGGACCGCATATTGAACTGCAGCTAGTCCTGGGAGCTTTGAGTAGTCAGTTACCAGCTGACAGGTAGCAAGAAAATAAGGACTTCAATCCTAAACTGCAAAGAACTGAATTATACTTAGAAGACCCTGAGCCCCAAAAGAGATCACAGTCCAAGCTGACATTGTGATTTCAGCTCAGCAAGCATATGAGCAGTCTAGTCACTGCCATGTCTAGACTTCTGATCTATACATACTATCAGATAATAAATTTATATTGTTTTAAGCTACTAAATCTGTTACACAGCAATAGAAAACTAACTCAGAAGGATGTAAATTTATATTTTCCAGTTATACAGATCATCATGTGTAGGAAATTGAATAAGCTGGAACTTAGTGATGTTTTAGCAGTCTTTGTGGATCTACATTTTGGAAATGTTCTCTCACCTGGAATATTTCATCCTCTGACTCAAGCATTTCATTAATTCCTCAGAGATTACAAAGTCCAACCAGGGTTGAGCTAGGAAATTCCTATGGACTGTAGTAAAGTTCATGGTTCCTTTGAACACAAATATTATAGGATGATAGTGTCATATTCATGAGATTTGTATAATTAGCTCCAGTATAACCTAGCTATGGGTATATACAATTAAATCATAAATTTGGAACATAAGTATAGAGTATCAGTATTTTATTTTGTGTTTATTGTGAGCCAGAGAGTGTGTTTTCCATATACTTCAATTTATTTAATCTTTACAAGATCCTATAGAATAGATGCCATTGTGGTCTTCATTTATAGATGGGGAATAAATATTTGGATGTATTATGTAAAGTGCTTAGCATCTCCCAGACAATGAAGGAAGAGCCACAATTCAATTCTAGATCTCTGACTTCAAAAGTATAGAAATCCCTCAGACATCAAAATCTGTGGATATTAAAGTCTCTTATAAAACATGAGATATTATTTCCATATATCCTACACACATCTTCCCATAAACTTTAAATCACCTTGAGGTTGCTTATAATGCCCAGTACTCTATAAATTCTATGTAAATAGGTGTTATGTTGTATAGGGAATCATAATAAGAAAAATGGCCTGTAAATTTTTTTTCTGAAGATTTTCAATCTGCAGTTGGTTGAATCTGCAGGTATGATACCCAAGGATTTTGATTACATCTATGAAAACTTGTAAAATATACAGTGTAGACAGACAGACTTATGTAATAATTTTAAAAAGCTATTTCTTAGGGGAAACTATTCTACTTCTACTTTAATATATTATGCTATATTAACTGCACAAAATGAATGAGGTAAAAGAAAATGAAAACTTCAAAATATTTTAAACCATTGTATGTTTTTCATAATTTAACTCATTCTTAAAATTTTCACGTTTCCCTCAAATTCCTACAAGTACCCACCCTGGTAAAATCTGTAAGGATGTATAAGAAGAGCTTTTATCATTGTTAATGTTTTTAAAAATATTTTAATGTTTGAAATAATATCTTTTTTAGGAAAAAGTAAACCACAAACTATGAACTTCTGCTTATTTTGTTTTATTTTATTTTAAGAACTTAGTGAGATATTTGGGGTTTTTTGAAATAAGTTTATCTTTTTTACATTTTTTAATGTGAAGTTAGGATATAGTACTTGGAGTATCATTTTCAACATTGAAGTAAATACCTAAGAATATGCAATTCAATGAATTCTGAATGTAGATATTGATAAGGAATAAGAGCAATAACTCAAATGACCTTTTTCTGGACTTGAAATTGATACATTATAATGATAATTTGATGCATAATATAATTTAGGACTTAAGGAAAGTGATAATTTTACAGATGTGTATTTATCCTCTCAACTTACAAACATTTAGGCAATATATGCATCACAATGATGGAAAACAGGTGTGCTGGCACAAAAACATAATTGTGATATAACATATTGTCAAGTCCTGAATAGGTTTACAGACTCCTGAAATTTCTTTTAGTGTATGTAAGTTAACACTAAAGCAACAAAATAATTATCATTTATTAAAATGATAGTGTAAATTATTCTGGATATAAATTATTCTGGATGTATTTGCTAGGATCCACATCACCACCACTATCTGAAAACTATGGTATTTATGCTTGAATTGAATGTTTGTTCCATCCCTTTGAGACACTACTGGCTGGCAGCCTCAGCTTTGGAGAAAGAATAAATTGGTTTTAGCTCCACTCTGGTGGTTAGATCTGGAACCTAAGCCAGGTAGTTATACTGATGTCTTTAATTATGTGGTTTTTAAAATTCTGTTTTATTCTGTCCTCAGAGGAATTAATATAATTCTCATTTAAGGTTGGTTTCTTCCTGTTTGTATTGCTAGGTACACTTAGCTCTATATCAGAAGAGGTTTGCAGAGTGGTTTATTTTGGCTTTTTTTTTTTAATGTTTTTTCAAAATTTTCAGCTCCCAGAAACAGTTTAATGGCAGTCATTTGGGTTGGTGGAAGAACCAACATGGGAGTCAGTCAGGATCTGATCAGAGTTCTTTCTCCTATCAGCTGAGAGACGGGACAAGTCTCTCTACATATAATGCTCAGTTTTCTCATTTGTTGACTGGATGCAATAATCTCTTTCTGACAAGGTCAGAGTAAAGTGTACATAATTCATACGTGACAGTTCCTATGAGGTAGTAAATACTCATGAAACTTGCTTTCTTTTCTTTCTTTGTCAAGTTGAGCAAGGCCAGGCATTGTTTTTCATTTCATTTTTATTGTATGTCTGTGAATATGTACTTGTGTGCTCACCTCATTATAACTGTTCAATATTTTAAGGAAGATTAACATTATGTGTCTCTTGCATGAATAAACCACAAACCATGAACTTCTGCTTTATAAATATTCTGTACATCTGAACACCTCTGGAAGCTGTGATGTAGTATATTGTTGATTACTGGAAAAGGAAGAGGACTTTCCCTCACTGCTGCCATCATAGCAAATGTGTTTCTGCTTTTGTAAGTTCTGTCCTTAGAATATTAAACAGCCAGGCTTCCATGAAATGGTCTGCAAAATTAAGTTCCATTTATAATATTATTTCTAAGGGAAACTGAATGTTCTAAGTATTTATTTACTAACATCAGATAAACTTGTACAGAACTACTCCTGTTTAAGATTCTTTACTTTGCATAATAGGGATGTATACTTTTTACAAATTTAATATACACCCAACAGAACATTAGTGCTATTTTAAAAACAACAACAGGAAAGATCCAAGAATTATGAAAGAAATTAGAGTTATATATTTAATAAAATATAACTTTTCCCCTTACAAAAACTAAAGTTCTTTTTATTGCAAATGCTATGCTTTATTTTTTGCTTTTTTAATAACATAATATATTTTCTAGCTCAGTGTTGCTATAGATTAGAACTATTTCCTCATTTAAACAATAGTATATTTGCCATGGCATATATTTCTTAAGATATTTTTCATTTCTTTCTTTATTTTATTTTTTGGGGGGGAACGGGGAATTGAACTCAGTAATACAACCACTGAGCCACATCCACAGCCCTATTTTGTGTTTTATTTAGAGACAAGGTCTCACTGAGTTGCTTATTGCCTCACTGTTGCTGAGGCTGGCTTTGAATTTGTGATTCTCCTGTCTCAGCCTCCCCAAGTACTGAGATTACAGGCGTGTGCCACTGCACCCGGCCATTTATCATTTCCTTTTTTTGTTTTTTGCATTTATTTAATCTCTAATATTTTGACTTAAAGTCTTTATGGAAGTTAAAGTCATTTTTGAAAAACTTATCACATATTAATTGGAATAATGAGCAGAGTGACAAATAAAAGAAAAATGGAGAAGTTAAGTTATTCCACAGAAGTGAACATAAAGAATATAATGTTAAGTTCAGGCAAAGAGCATGACAGATTGGGAAACATCCCAGATTGGAGGTGGGCCATTGGTATTGCAAGTTCAACTGGCAGCATGAGCATCAGCAAGCAACTATTTCTCATTATCTCCACCCATGCTCTGAGAGATGAACTAGGCAGCCCTGGTCTTCTACCTCTGTAAACTATATGAGCAGGTAAACTACATAAACCAAATGAAAATGAGAATTCTGGCTACTGCAGTTGGAATATAGAATGCCCCCAAAACCTTGTGTAATGGAAGTATGGTCCCCAATACAGCAAGATTCAGAGATGGAGCTTTCAGGCCAGGATAAGGTCTCGACCTCACCAATGGATTAATCAACTTCTGAATTAATCCATTGATAGCTAAATGGACTGCTGGGTGGTAACCATAGGCAAATGGGGCTTGGCTGTAAGAAAGAGGGCCCTGGGGATATGCCCCTATATTATACCTGTCCTTGGCCCCTCTCTCTCTCTGCTTCCTAGCTCTCATGGGCTGAACAGCTTTTTTCCGCCATGCATTTTCCATGATGATGTTCTGCCTCATCTCAAGCCCAGAGCAATAGAGTCCCTGACAGTGGACTATAGCCTCTGAACCATAAGCCCAAAATGAACTTTTCCTCCTCTAAGTTGTTCTCATCAGGTATTTTGGTCACAGCCACACAAAGCTGACTAACACGGTGGCATTTCTTTCTTCAGCCATTTTTGAATGAGCTGCCTGAACCATATGGTGATGGGGACATGATACAATGAGCTATGCAGCATCTGACATCATTTGTAATCATTTAGGAATGGCATTTGATTTTGAATTTAGGTCTTTGAGAAATAAAATGGTTTAATTGCTTGTCATCTCAGTGCAGAAGATAAGAGAGAAAAGTGAGTGAAAGGTTTAGATCAATTTGCTTTACTAAAATAGAAATTAGGCATAGATCTAAAAATAAAGACACTATCTCCATTTTTAGGTATGTATTTTGCTAAAAGATGATTAGATGACTTCACATTTAAGAATAAGTTTAAAGTCAAAAAGGCAAGTTTAGTGGATTGCATCATTAGAGGATTAGAGAAAATGTTAACTGAAACATCACCATCAAGCATATGGACTGATCTAATTAGTTGATTACTAATTCAGTTTTAGTGCTGAGTACCTTTATTTTGAACATCAATTTCAGCTTAATAGGAAGTTCTTCCTGCTTCTCTGTCATCACAGAAAACAAGGCTTGACAATTGGGCAATTTTTAAAAAAAGAATAAATAAGGATTGAATTAAAGCCTTTTCTGACATGCATGTCCAAGTGCCAAAACATGTAATTAAAGGGCATATTCATTACATAACATGCAGCCACTTCCCCTTCCAAATAAAAATGACATCTTTCAGTCATATCAAACTCTTCCTCCACCCAAGTCCATATCATCTTTCATCTATTTTTTGAACATTAGTAAATACTTGACCTTGTGCTCTCTTCTGTGTATGTAGAAATGGATGGAATAGCATCTGTCCTTACGTACTGCAATGGATTAAATGAGAAAATCACATTCACAGTCTTCTGTGATTAATGATGGAAGAAGAAATTGAGCATCGATGATCACAATGGAGAAACGAAAGAAACATATATAACCTAGTATCCATGGGTTAGTATGGAGTTAAAGATGACAGGTGTGTATTAGAACAAGGGGGATGGAATAAATTTCCTCTGCATTTTTCACTTCTCACTTTACCCAGTTTCTAAAGGCTGATGTCATTACCTCACTCCATTTCCAATTTCTTTCCCATTTCATCAAGGTTCCTTCTCTCCCCTCAAAAGCCTCCCCATCCTCTTTCTCTAGAGGCCAATAATACTATTCATGCAGTGACAATGGCCTGGAGGTCTACTGACTAATAATCTCATTAATTCTCATGATACCTTTTCAGAAAATATAATCTATAAATGGCAATTATTACTTCAATTTTACATATGGAAAACCTGAGCCACAAAGAATGACACAGATTTGCCCAGGGTTATTCAGAAAATGGAGGCACCAAGATGAGAATGAATGAAAGCCCAGAAATGGATCCTCAGACAAAAACTTATATCATACACTGTCACCTTGGGCTTCATTAATAGGCTTACTATTGGAATAGAAAATGTCAAATTTCATCTAGAAATATAACTGTATATATGTTCCAGGATAATGCAGTATAAATTTAAAACTTTACATTATGAAGATTTGAATATATAAAATTTATGTATTTAGTTTTTATACATATGTTTTAAACATATTTATGTATAAGCCCATTTTATTCAGTAATGTTATAATATTGTAAAACAAAATGCAATTCTGGGGTGGAGTTTATGAGTGTGCATGTGTGTGTGTGTGTGTGTGTGTGTGTGTGTGAGAGATGTTCAGTCTGATTACCATGGCTGTTTGAATGCTTCACTAGTCTATAGAGATTGGTAGTAATTAGTATGACAGACAAAAAGAGCAAATGTAGTCCATTAATGCCTCAGGCTGAACTAATTTTAGTATTAAGCATGAATCTAATATCCATAAATAGGGAATAGTTATTAGCAAATATTGAAGTCAGAGTCAATGTGTAGTTTTAAGGCAAGGTTAAGAATTGCTTAGCTTTCGTAAAAGTATGAGTTTTGTTGTTAAGGTTCACATTGATAAGAAAAATGAAAATATCAACTGTGAATTAAACTCTGATGAGAAAGTTCATGTCTAACAATTTATGAAGTTTGAGGTCATCTTTTCATTATTTCATTCAAATAATGATTATTTGGTACAAATAATTGCATTCAATCAAGACAAATATCATGAGTTTTACAGAATAGGATCTTTATACAATATTCATATATAGACTTAACTGTATCTCCTTCTCTCCAACCATTAAATAAACTTGTGGCCTTAAATAAAAGACAGTATATTTGTTCAAAAAATTGTTTGACTCAAATTTTGATAGCATCAGAGAACTGAAGACTTGGTAATTTAATCTCAGTGCCCTTTTATGATCTCTTAGGCATTGTCACATTATTAAACTATCAGAACTGAAATTTTGTCGTGTCACTTCTGGATTAGCAGAGGAATGCAGAAACAGCAGCAGAATTTACTTTAACGTGTCCCAGCCTGATACCCTTTCCAGAACTTTTACTATAAGAGACTGACACATGTGAAGAGGTAATTGAAAGGATATTAGTGAAAGACATCCAGATCTAGGTTGCCATCTTGAATCAGACCAACTACCTGTTATACATGAGAACTTAAGTCAATAACCTCTTGGAATGTATTCCTAACAATTGTAGGGATAATACAGACTTAGTTGTGTTAGTCATCTTTTTGTTTCTGTAGCCAAAATATGCATCAAAAACAACTCAGAGGAGGAAAAGTTTATTTGACTCATAGTTCCAGAGGTTCCATCTATGGTTGACTGACTTCTGACCTGAGATGAGGCAAAACATCATGCAGAAGGGTGTGTAGGAGAAAAGCTACTCAGCTCATGGCAGCTGGGAAATAAGGCTGGGGATGTGGCTCAGTGGCCAAGTGCCCCTGAGTTCAATCCCTGCTATCCAAAAAATAATAAATAAATAAACATATTTGTGACCAATTATTTTTAAATATTTTATTGTGATAAAATATAAACAACATAAAATTTACCATTGTAAACATTTTTAAATAGTTCCATTAGTTATTATAGTAATACATAATAGTTGGGTTCATTTTGACATAATCATTCATGCATAGGATTTAATTTACTCCATTTCAGTCCCTAGGGCTCCCTCTTTCCCTTCCCTCTGCCCTCCCCCAATTTTCCTACTGGTCTTGCTTCAACCTATTTACTGTTTTATATTTTTAATTGATGCTATATATGTGTGTGTATGTGCATGTGTGTGTAATCATTTTTTAAAATATGGTTCAATAATACTGAATACATTCAGAATGTTGTTGCAGCCATCACCAACATCTATCACTATAACTCTTTTCATGTTGTAAAACTAAAATTCATTAAACACTAACTCCATTCCCTCTCCCACCATGACATGAAAACCACCATTCTACTTTTTGTCTCTATGATTTTTGACTACTCTAAGTGCCTCGTGTAAGAGAAATCACATGATGTTTGGCTTTTGTTGTCTCTGGTTTGTTTTATTCAGAATGTCTTCAAGATTCATCTAGGATGAAACATATGTCAGAATTTCTTTGCTTTGAAAGTCTAGAGAGCATTCCATTGTATGTCTGTCTATACCACATTTTGATCGCCTATTCATCTATCAATGGATGCTTGAGTTGCTTCCATGTTTTAGCTATTGTGAATAATGCTGCTATGCACATGGGTGCACAAATATCTCTCTGAGATCCTGCTTTCAGTTCTTTTGAGTATCTATCTGGAAGTGGGAATGCTGTATCATATGAAAATTCTATTTCAAATTTCTTGAGAAACATACTATTTTTCGCTGTGGTTGTCCATTTCATCTTCCCACCAACAATGAACAATGGTTCTTACTTCTTCTCATATCAACACTTACTATTTTCAGTTATTTGAAAGCAGTCATCCTCATTGATATGAAATGGTATGTCATTGTAGCTTTTGTTTGCATATCTCTAATGCTTAGTGACATTGAGCATCGTTTCATGTGCTCCTTTGCCATTTGTATTTCTTCTTTTGAGAAATGTCTATTTTTGTGCTGTGCCCCACCCTTGCCATTTGTATTTCTTCTTTTGAGAAATGTCTATTTTTGTGCTGTGCCCCACACTTAAATTGGGTTGTTTGGTGTGTTTTTGTTAGTTTTAAGAATTCTCTATATGTTAAATATATTGACTACTTGTCAGATTAAATGATTTGAATATATTTTTCCCATTCTGGAGTCATCCTTTTACTCTCTAGAAAGTGTCTTATGTTATGCAAATTTTAAAAATATTTTATGGATCTAATTTATCTATTTTTATTTTGTTTCCTGTGCCTTATATTTAATATATATGCAAGGAATAGTTGCTAAATCCAAGATTTTTCCTATGTTTTCATCTAGAGATTTTACATTTTTAGGTCTTAAATTTAAACTTTAGGTATACTTTGAATAACTTTTGTGAGGTAAAGTTACAACTTCATTTGCATGTGTGTGTGTGTGAACTTCACTTCTCCCATCTCTATTTTTTTGAAAAGCTATCTTTTTCTCATTGAATGGTCTTGATACCCTCGTCAAAAATCATTTAACCATCTACATGAGTGTTTTTAACTGTATTCTCTACTCTATTTCAGTTTTTTAGGCAAATAGCACACTGTTTTGAATACTACAGCTTTGTAGTGAGTCTTAAAAAAAAGTGTGGGTCCTCTAGCTTCATTATTCTTTCAAATTTGTTTTAACTATTCAGAGTCTTTAGTATTTCATATGAATTTTAGGATAGATTTTTCTATTTCTTCAGAAAATGTTATTGAGTTTTGATAGAGATAACATAGAACACACAAATGACTTTGAGTAGCACTGACATCTTAACACTGAGTATTCCAATTGTAAACATGAATGTTTTCCCATTTATTTATGTCTTCTTTATTTATGTCTTCTAGCATTATTTTATAGTATTTATTGTATGACTTTACCTCCTTGGTTAAGTTAATGCTTTATTATTTTATACCACTGTAATATAAACTGATTTGAATTACTAATTGGTATAATTGTTAATTGATTTGTTACTGTTCAATGTGTTGAACCATCTTTGCATTCCAGAAATAAATCCCCCATGATCTTCATGCATAATCTTTCTAATATGATGCTGAATCTGGCTTGCTAATATTTTCCTGAGGATTTTGCATCAGTGTTCACAAAGGGATATTGGTCTGTAGCCTCTTTTTCCCCATGTACTACCTTGGATAAAAGGTAATATTATTCTAGTGAGTGAGTTAGAATCTGTTCCCTTACTTTAAATGGTTTTGAAGAAATTGAAAAGAACTATTATTAGTTCTCCTCCTCCTCTCACTCTTCCTTCTTTTAGTTGTTTAGTAGAATTCATCATTGAAAACATCACATCAGGGCTTCTTTTTGTCAGGAGATTTCTGATTACTGAGTCAAACTCCTTAATATAGGTCAATTCAGATGTTCTACATTGTGATTTAGTCTAGGCAGGACTTGTGTTTCTTGGATTTGGCACTTCTCATCTAGCTTATCCAATTTGTTGGCACATAATTGTTCTGAGTATTCTCATAATTCTTTTTATTTGTGTAGAATTTGCAGTGATGTTCCAAGTTTTGTTTCTTATTTTATCCATTTGTGTCTTCTGTCATGTTTACTTTTCTCTCTTTTCTTTTCTCTCTCCCTTCTTCTTTCTGTCTCTCACTCTCTTTTTGGTACCCAGGAATTTAAACTTGGGATGTGTTATGGATTACATGTGGTGTCCCCCAAAAGATCATGTGTGAGACAATGCAAGAAGGTTCAGAGGAAAAATGATTGGGTTATAGCCTTAACCTAATCAGTTAATCAATCCCTGATGTGCCCTTCTGCTACACTTACCTGCCATGATGTTCAGCCTTACCACGAGCCCTGAGGAATGTAGCTGGCCTCCTATGGACTAAGACCTCTGAAACTGTGAGACCTCAAATACACTTTTCCTCCTCTGCAGTTTTTCTGTTTGGGTCTTTTAGTCACAGCAGTAAAAAAAGTTGTCCAAAACAGGGTGATTTACCACTGAGACATATTCCCAGCTCTTTTTTATTTTTTATTTTTGATGCAGGGTCTTTCTAAATTGCTTAGAGCCTTACTAAGTTGCTAAGGCTGGCCTCAAACTTATGATCCTCCTTCCTCAGCCTCCCAAGTCACTGGGATGACAGGGATGCACAATTATACCAGTTCATGATTTCTTAATTCATCTAGCTAAATGTTCATCAATTTTGTTGATCTTTTCAAATAACCAACTTTTGGTTTCATTGGTTTTTCTCTCTCATTTTCTTATCTCTATGTCATTTATTTCTGCTTCAATGTCTATTATTTCCATCCTTCTGATAAATATATGTACATTAATTTGTTTTTTATTTTGTTTTTAGTTCCTTAAATTGTGAATTTAGTTGTTATGAGAACTTTATTGATTTGTCTTTTAATGTAAGCATTTATAACCATAATTTTTATCTTAACCAATGCTTTAACCATGTCCTTTAAGTTTTGTTATGTTGTAATCTCATATGTGTTCATTTCTAAATAGTTAATATTTTCTATTTCCCCTTGTTACTTATCCTTTGATTCATTGTTTAAGTGTATTGTGTTTAATTTCCACCAGTTTTTGAATATTCCAGTTTTGCTTACCCATTTCTACCTTCATTCTGTTGTGAATGAGGAAGATATTTGTATGATATGTATCTTTTTATATTTGTTGAGAGTTAATTGTGGCATAGCATATGGTCTTTTCTGGTAAACATCCCATGTGTACTTGAAAATAATGTTTATGCTGATTTGTTGAGAAGAGTAGTTTATGCATGGCTTTTAGAGGTAGTTGGATTATTGTGTTGTATAAATTCTCTATTTCCTTACTTACTTTTTTTTGGTTGTTTTATCCATTATTGAGAGTGGGGTATTGAAGTCTTCATCTTGTAGAATTATCTATTTTTCCTTGCAATTTTATAGTTTTGGCTTTATATATTTTGATGGTCTGACATTAGTGGTGTAAATGTTTATGATTATTATATCTTCTTGCAATATGGAAGCTGTTATTAGTGCATAATGCACTTCTTTTTGTTTTGTTACCTTTTTGGTTTGAAAGCTATTTTGTCTAGTATTAGTTCACTCATGCCTATACTCTTTTGGTTTCTATTTGCATATATTTTTTTTGTCCTGTTACTTTCAATCTATTTATGACTCTGGATCTATAGTGAGCCCCTCATATAGTTGGAAAACCTACTACATTGCTATGGCTTTAATAGATATTTCTGCAAAGATAATACACAAATGGTTATTAAACGCATGAAGAAATGATCAATATCATTACATTAATGCAAATCAAAACCATAAGTAAGTTCACATCCATAAGTGTTGCTTAAATTAAAACTATACATAAGACAATATTAAATTTTGAGAATATTGATAGGTTAGACTTCAAAGTCTTTGAAAAATAGTTTAATAATTCCTAAACAGTTAAGCAAGAGTTATTCTATGTTCCATCAGTTTGACTCCTAGACATGAACCTCCAATAATTAAATACTATAGTCAGTAAATAATTATACATGAATATTCCTGCCAGCATTATTCATAATAGCAACAAAAATAGAAACAAATCAATGATGAATGGAGAAACAAATGTGATATGACTTCAAAACAGAATATTGTTCAGCCCTACAAAAATGAACACTGATACTGGCATGAACATGTATAAATATTGAAAACATTGTACTTGCTATGCAAAAAAGATCCATACACAAATTGTCACATTATGATTCTATTCTTATAAATTGTACATTATAGTCAAATCAATTGAGACAAAAAGTATATGAGTGTTTTCTAAGTTATGACAAGAGATTAAAATATGGAGACACTGCAAATGGATATAGGGTTTCATTTTAAGGTGATGAAAATGCCCCAGATTAAATAGTGCTGATGGTTTTAAACCTTTGTGAATATACTAAAAACTGCCAAATTGTATACTTAAAAAGGATAAATTTTATGCTAAGTGAATTATACATACAATATACATATATATTTTATGTATGTATGTATGATATATAACAAATACATATGTATCAATAATTATGAATATGTACCATTCCTATGCATTTGAAACAAGAAGGACCTTAACAATTTGTAACAACCCTAACTTTCTCACTGTCTCACTATTAATCAGATCTGAAGACAAATGTTAGCATTTCAATACTTCGTGGAAGGGATAAACTTTTTCTCAAATGAAACTGGCAGTTTCCCAAGACTAATAAGCATTTGGGAGATTAGGGAAGATTGAAGTTACAGAGGTTGAAGATATGCCCATTATGGTCACTTACAGGCAGGCCAAGAAAC
Organism: Geosciurus inauris; assembly: GCA_004024805.1. Lineage (NCBI taxonomy): Eukaryota > Metazoa > Chordata > Mammalia > Rodentia > Sciuridae > Geosciurus > Geosciurus inauris. Next base: position 18,484 of record PVHX01003937.1, read on the forward strand.
TTGTCATCTTTGGCACAGGAAGAGAGATTAATTAAAGTCTACAGGAGAAATCAGATAAAGAATAAACTAAAATAAGGGAAGAGAATATATCAGAAAATAGTCTACATTTTCCTCAAAATTTTGCCAAGATTTAACACCATTCATGAACCCAATCCTCTCTAAGCCATCCCATCTATATTTTAAGAAGAAGTGATTTGAATTTTTTTCTTATTATATTCTCCTTTTTTATTACAAACATTACATAGAACAATTTGTTTTCCCTTTGTAATTACATGTCTTACATCATCTCAAGTATTGCAAACAGATCTTTAACTTCAGGTATATTAAAATTGTGGAATAATTACATAGGTATAAAAGCTAAGGTAGGGGAAATTCATCATAATGTCCAGTTCATAAAACAATGTGTGCTCTACACCTACTAGGCTTAGAAGCTTATCAGGGGAAGTTGGATGTAAAAATCTCCCTGGGTTGTTAATTCATTATGAATTAGACTAAATCATATCATAGTCTTGTGTCTAATATGCTATAGTAATATTATTTTAGATTTACACTTTTACAGAGAAATATCTACTCAGAGAAATTAACTTTTAGGACATGTCTATATGATCATAAGGAGTCTGAAAAATTTTATTATATCCATGGGCTATCTTAATTAACATTTTGCAAAAAGTAATACAAGGTCACTGCCCTTGGCATAGTCATAAAGATGTACCCAAGGAGAAAATACCTAACCATTTGTTCCTTTCTTTTCTTTTCCTTTATTTCCCCAATAAGATTATACTGTGGTTACATAGTCACAACATAGCAGATCAGTTCTGTTGAAAAATTAGTTAAATTATCCCAAATGAGACAGCTGAATAGTAGAGGAGGTGGTATTTGACTTGGGTTAAAACAAGTTTAGTCCCAATCTTTGTCATCAAAACTTAATATGGAACATATAAAAATTGTTGAAAGAATAAATTTAAAATGTTATTACCATAAAAATACTTAATGTAGTTCTATAAGTTTAAAAAGAAAAAAACTTGACATATAGAAAGTTTTCCCTTTCCTCCATTTTTTTCTTTCTCTTTTCTTCATTTTGTTTTTTTCAACCATTACTCCCTAATTCACCCTTATCGCATTGCTATCTAGAATACGTGGTTGTCAGTGTCATTGCTGTCATCTGACTGTCCCCTAAAAGAGGCATGGACTGCAAAGTAAAGATTGAAGAGCTCTTCTGGGTCTAGAAGAGTCATTCAACAGAACTTTCTGCAATAGCAAGGATATTCTTAATCTGCACCATTACCACTACTAAGTATTTGAGGTGATATTTGTACAACATATGAAAGGTAGTTTTAATCTTTCATTTTAAATAATTTAAATTTTATTATTTACATATAGCTACTGACTACTATTTTGAATAGCACCAATTTGAAATTTTCTTCAATCTTGTATATTTGTCAGTACCTAATATATTTATATTTTATACGCTCCATCAATTTTGGGGTGCAGCAGAGGTGCTTTGAAAAGAGCAAAGATATAATTATTTAGACTATAAAAGTGCATTCATGTATAAAACAGTAGATATGAAGCATCAGACAGGAATAAAATAAATTGAGTAAGTTCTGTCTAGCCTAACAATTCCCTTCTGACTTAGTAACTTAGTTGTAGGTGAATTCAGTTCAGATATGCTGCAGGTAGTCTTTACATTCTTGGTCTTTAAAAGCTGACAGCTCAACCAAGTCCTGAGGGTAACCTCGAAAAGCTTGAATAATGCCATCAAACAAGGTAGAATCCATGTAGAACTAAGTCCAAATTTAAGAGGACTTGCCAGGGCCAGCCCTGGATTAGTCAGGCATTCTCACCTCATTCTGGCCAAATCTTTATTTTTTTTTTAATTTCATTATTTTATTTAAATGTGTTTCAAGTCATAGTACATAAACAGAGCTCAGTTTTTCCATTTCTCTGGTTGCAAATCATAAAGAGTCACATTATTTGTGTCTTCATACATGCACCAGGGGCAGTAATGACCCTCTCGATCAACCACCATTACTATACCCATTTCCCTTTCTTTCTTCCCCCTCCCTGCTGCTGCATCCAGAGCTCCTGCATATCTGCTGTTTCCCGTTCCCATTCCCCTTATGTATCCTCATCCACTAATCAGAGAGAACATTCAGCATTTGGTTTTTTGGGATTGGCTTACTTCACTAAGCATAATGTTCTCCAATTCCATCCATTTGCCTGTAAATGCCATAATTTTCTTTTATTGCCAAATAATATTCCATTGTGTATATGTACCACAGTTTCTTTATCCATTCATATATTGAAGGGCATCTGGGTTGCTTCCATAGTTTTGCAATTGTGAATTGTGCTGCTATAAACATTGAGGTGACTGGTTTATTGTAATGTGCTTTTCTTAAATCTTTAGGGTATAGGCCAAGGAGTGAGATAGCTGGATCGAATGGTGGTTCCATTCCAAGTTTTTTAAGAAATCTCCAAACTGCTTTCCAGATTGGTTGCACCAATTTGCAGACCCACCAGCAATGTTTGAGTGTACCTTTTTCACCACATCCTCGCCAGCACTTATTGTTGCTGGTATTTTGGATAGCTGCCATTCTGACTGGTATGAGATGATATCTGAGCGTAGTTTTGATTTGCATTTCTCTAATAGTTAGAGATGTTGAACATTTCTTCATATATATATATTTATTGATTGTATATTTTTTTCTGAAAGGTTTCTGTTCAGCTCCTTAGCCCATTTATTGATTGAGTTGTTTGTTTTTTTGGTGTTAAGTTTTTCGAGTTCTTTATATATCCTGGAGATCAGTGCTCTATCTGATGTGAGTGTGGCAAAAATTTGCTCCTATACTTAGAAGATCCAAAAAGTTCTACCAGAAAACTTCTAGAACTGATAAATGAATTCAGCAAAGTTGCAGGATATAAAATAAATATCCATAAATCAAATGCATTTCTATACATCAGCAATGAGTCCTCTGAAAAAGAATTCAGAAAAACCACTCCATTCGCAATAGCCTCCAAAAACATAAAATACCTGGGAATCAATCTAACAAGAGAGATGAAAGACCTATACAACGAAAATTAAAAGACACTAAAGAAAGAAATCGAAGAAGATCTTAGAAGATGGAAAGACCTCCCATGTTCCTGGATAGGAAGAATCAATATAATTAAAATGGCCATACTACCCAAAATGTTATACAGATTCAATGCAACCCCAATTAAAATCCCAGAATCCTTTCTTATAGAAATAGAAAAGGCAATCATGAAATTCATTTGGAAAAATAAGAGACCCAGAATAGCCAAAACTATCCTGAGCAAGAAGAGTGAAGCGGGAGGCATCACAATACCAGACCTTAAACTCTACTACAAAGCAATAGTAACAAAAACGGCATGGTACTGGCACCAAAATAGACATGTATACCAATGGTACAGAATAGAAGACACTGAGAGTAATGCTCATAAATACAGCTATCTCATACTAGACACAGGTGCCAAAAACATTCATTGGAGAAAAGATAGCCTCTTCAACAAATGGTACTGGGAAAACTGGAAATCCATTTGCAGCAAAATGAAACTTAACCTCTATCTCTCACCATGCACAAAACTCAACTCAAAGTGGGTCAAGGACTTAGGAATTAGACCAGAGACCCTGAGTCTAATTGAGGAGAAAGTAGGCCCAAATCTCCATCACGTTGGATTAGGCCCCGAATTCCTTAACAAGACTCCTTTAGCACAGGAAATAAAAGCAAGAATCAATAAATGGGATGGTCTTAAACTAAAAAGCTTCTTCTCAGCAAAAGAAACCATCAATGAGGTGAACAAAGAGCCTACATTCTGGCCAAATCTTAATTCTCTGGAACCTATCTTTGAATAATCCTAGAAACCTGGTAAATCCAAAGATTGATAAAGTTTAGGCTGAGTGAACAGAGACCCTATTGCCTGCTAATTATTTGAAAGTGTATATTTTTGTAATATATGTTGTAAAACAAAGGTAAGAATATATTTATCTCACTGTGTCCTAAAAAAGGCATGGACCACAAAGGAAAGATTGAGTAACTGTGGAGCAGTGATTCAATAGCACCTTCTGCAAAAGGCGAAAACATTAGTTGAATAAATAATCTCCATAGCAGGCTAAAGGTCTTAATTACAAAGCTCCCAAATCCTTAGACTAGACTACTTCTGTCCTGGATTTGGGTAGATTTCAGCCTAGCTGTCTTTTCTTTTCTTCCTGCTTGTCTTTGAATCAAATCATTGGGTTTCAAAATACAGCATGTTATCATTTTATCAAAACTATTTTCTATTGTTTTGTAATAATCCCTCCATTTTTAGGTACATTTAGAAAATTTCCTCTCGATACTTACTATTAATATGAAAATTTCTTCTGAATTCTTTTCTACATAGCACTCTAACTAGTGATTACTAATAAGTAGAATTTAGTGCCCAAAAGTACCATGAAGATATGACCTACCTATCATCTCAGTGAGAAACATTGTTAAGTTGTATTGAGAAAATACACTGCTATTGAATATTGGCATACTCTGGAATCTAAGAAAAAATAGTATTGTGAAGTATTTTACTCAATGTGTTACCTTTAGAACCAAGACCATACCAATTTAAAAGCTGCAGCTGCAGTTATAAATAAATAAACTTTCTTTGAAGAACTGTTTCTTTCCTTCTGTCCTCATCACCATCGTCTTCTTTTTTAGTGTCAGGCATCATGGCAGAGGTTTCATAGGTTGATATCATTAAGTCATTTTACATATGGAAAAAAGAAAGACTCAAAGTAGTTAAAAATATATGGTCTAAATCAAGCAGCTCATTACTGCCAGTTAGAATAAAAGCCCATGTTTATTTGCTTCTATGGGTCAATAGTAAGTTTTGACCAGAAAGAGTGAATTCAATTGATGATGAATTTATCTACAGCTAGGCATCCCAAAGCTACTCAACTACTCAACTGACCGTGATCTTTCCAGTTGCTGTTTTCTCTTTCCCTGTGTCTTCTTTCTCTCTCTCTGTTGGAGAGAGGTGCTGAGGATGGATGGAACCCTGGAACCCAGGGCCTCCCTCATGCTTGGCAAGCACTCTACAACTAAGCTACAACACCAGTCCCTCTCTTTTTCATTTCTTTAGATCAAAGCAGAGCAATAATATTAGTCATTGTTCCATTGATATATTAAGGAACACCAACATCCAAGAGGGACGTTACTCCCTGTAATCAAAAAGAAGAACATGTTATTACATGAAAATATTAGTTGAATATAGTAAAATTAACTGAAACACAGTTTCAACTACTGGGAACAAAACAATGGATATAACTTTTTGTTATCATTTACCTGGTGTTCTAAAAAATGTATTCCAAAAGGGATGACCTGAAAAACTTAAGAAAACTTTATGTTAAGGTCTAAACTGTCATTGAGATTCCCAAGGCTAGTATTCCTTTTCAAAATGATCATGCCTAAGCTTTACCATCTTTTGTGTGGTTGCTATAAGCTGCAACAGAACTTATGATACTACTTAATGACTCTTGCATCCATATCTTCTGTCAACATCAGAATGTCGATCTCCAGAGGTAGGAACTACAAATTAAATATCTTGTATTCCTTAAGATACCTAGATAGGTACTTGTATATTATAGAAATTCAATAATGCAACTGATTAAAATTTACATTTATAATTCAAATACATATTTGGTAAGTCTTAAATAATTGTTTAGGAATGAAACAAGTAGAATAAATGACATATGCACATATTTATGGAACTGCAGAAAAATATTTGAAACCTACTATCAAAGCTATCCTTAAATTTTGGAAAATATAGTCTCTTTGGATCTTTCATTGCTGTGAAACTCTTGATCAGGCATCAAATTTTAGAGAGGAAAAGCATTGAAAGAGAATATAGAAACTTTTATAGACAGAGAGGGGAGAGTCCTGTATGTTTATTTTATTTTTTTTAAAAAAGAGGATTTCATATAAGATAATCAAGTTGTATCATTCCCAGAGTAAACTGATTTGTGTCTCCCCTTGAAGGGCTGAAAAAAATTAAATGTAATTGCTGCATAATGATGAATTATTTACTCTGCATCATGCCTAACTGAATGGATTTTTTGTTCTGATATTGTAGCACACATAGTCTAAATCATTGAGGAGAATCTAACAGAGCTAAATTAGTATATATTAACAGTCTTATATATCTAAATAATATAAATAAATAATAAAAATATATTGTAATATTACGCTACGTATAAATGTTTATATATTATATATATATATACATCTCTTTATGTGTATAAATGTGAATGTATCTCTCTCTTTTGGTAGAAAGCAAATTACATAAAAATCTATCTTTTTCTAAGCATTTTTATTTTTTTCTGCTAAAATATAAAGCATGTGTTTAAGTAGATTCAAAGTTCTTTTAGTGATGTCAGTTTGGTGATAGCTTTGAATGTTGGCAGATATTTTTCTTCTATAAGCTACCATTCAGTTTTTCATGTGATATATTGTCATGCAATTAAAATGGTATAAAAATAAGTAAAAAATAATTACTAGAGTAGTTTTGAAATATTTGAAGAAAAATAATTAAAATATCTATTAATTGCAAAACTGATAGACATTTTAGTAGTTAAGGGTGAATATGCTCATTGCTTATTGCTGTGTTAGAAATTATCATAGCCGGGCACTATGGTGCATGTCTGTAATCCCAGCAGCATGGGAAGATGAGGCAAGAGGATCAAGAGTTCAAAGCCAGCCTCAGCAATGGCAAGGCACTAAGCAAATCAGTGAAACTCTGTCTCCAAATAAAACACAAAATAGGGCTGGGAATGTGGCTCAGTGGTTGAGTGCCCCTGAGTTCAATCCCTGGTACCAAAAAAAAAAGAAAAGGAAAGAATTCATCATAAAAATAACCATCATTTATGACGTCAGCCATATGAATCAGGAATTCAGTAGTGACACAACTGGTGATTTATCTTAAGGTATGTCATGAGGTTGTAGATAGATATTGGGGCTACAATGATCAAGACTTGACTGGAGCCAGAGGATCCACTTCTAACTCATCTTATTCAAGGTTGGCAAATCAGTGCTGATTATTGGCTGGGGACTGCAGCTCTTCTTCACATGGATTTTTCCACAGGGCTACTTGATACTCTCCTACTATGGTGGTTGGATTCTCTAAGAACAAGTGATTCAGGAGACAAAGCCAGATATTTTAATGCCTTTCAAGACCTATCCTCTAAAATCATACATCATCACTTCTACTTCATTCTATTGATCACTCAAGGTAAATCCTGCTTTAATGATGGAAGATAAGATTATTGGAAGAGGAGTATCATTGGGGACCATGTCAGAGGCTGGTCACTATATTGAAATGGCTCTTGTATTTGAATTTTTTATGGCAATCCCTCCAAAATGTATTATTTATGTTCCTGCCATAGAAAATGGTATGCTTCCACAAAGTAAACTTTTTTCAATGAGTTCAAGATGAGGAACATCTGTGTAAGTATTGTTCTGTACAACAAAGAAAATTTTAGATATAATTAAGATATGAAAGGACAAGTAGTCCTCCATAGAATTATCAAAGGAAATATAGTCTAATTGACATGCCTTTGTAATATCACTTTTATATCAGAAGTGTGCTTTTTCTCTAAATACTTCCAGATTATATTTCTTTTTATTAATGCATCTTCTTTTATTTTCCTCAATGGCCACATCTGTTCTTCAATGTCATTTTAAATGGATATCAATGGTTCCATATCTTGCACTATTTGCTTACATCATCAGCAATTCTTTTTGTACTGTTTCTACTTTAACTTATTTCTCTCATCTTACTATTTAAGCCAGGATTATGCAGGAAGTAAAATATCTAAGTCTAGTTCAGAATAATGCCTTCTGAACTGTCCAAATGCCAACATCTTTCAGTCGTAAGCTTTTTCATGTGCATAAAACAACTTGAAGTTGGCATTATATTATTAGACAATTATATTATTGGAGCTTAAGCTTTTCTAACCTCCAAAGTGCAACAATATCTTTATTCTCCAACTTCTTTTTCTATAGGCACTAGCAATTCAAGTTAACTTTGTGGGCCAGTCATCATCCTTAAATTGGTCCTGGTCATGGCATCTCTGGTTACTCTCAGAAAATTTTTTACAAAAATATCTTCCAGTAACTTTGAGTCACCAATCTTGAGTTCCATTCCACAATAATGATCAACTATAATCTTCATTCAAGGCAAATAAGTTGACATGGTGCTGCATTGGAGTCTGACAATAAGAAAGAAAGGATTCAATTGACTTTTTCCTATTTCTTCCAACTGGACTTCTCCCTCATGCTCATCTTGCCAACTGAATATTTTTCCTTGGGTCATGGAAAAAGAAGGAACAGGAATGAATACTTGATTTTTACTCTCAAACTATTGTCAAGCTGCTCTTGTTCAGTCTTTGCTTACAATTGATTCTTCCTCTTCTGATATTTTGCTGGGTTCATGAGTTACCTTGCTTCACTGGTATGGAGGACAGAATAATAGCCTTCAGAGATGTCCACATCTTATTACCCAGAACCTGGGAATGTTATCATGCATGGTAAAGGGATTCTCCAAATGATGAAATTAAGAATCTTTAGATTTTCCTAAATTATCCCCGTGGGCCTAATGTCATCACAAGAGTCCTAAGAAGGAGACAGAAAAGTTCCAGGCACAGAAGGCTATGAGATGATGGAAAAGATGGGGGACGGGGGGGGGGGGGGTTGAAGATGCTCTGCTACTTGCTATCAAGATTGAGAAGGGAGCCACAGCCAAGGGACACAGGGAAACAGTCTATTCCCCTGAACTTTACAGAAGAAACAGAGCTTGACCACACCTTGATTTTAGACTTTTGGTCTCCAGAACTGTGAAAGTAAAACGTGTGTTATTTTAAGCCACCTAATGTTTTGTAATTTGTTACAGCAGTAATAGGAAACTAGCTAAACTGAGAATCTCTGAACTGCAATTGCTCTCATACAGATGACTGAATCTTTCCCAGAAGATTGCTTAGGATCCCTGCTTGGGTCCTGGAGCATCCCTTGCTATATCATCAGGATCTTTTGCTGAGGTTTCCTCGCCTCTCAAGGTGGCTCTCTTGGGTGAGATGCTAAGGTGACTCCAGCACTACACCCACCTGAAACACAAAGCCTTGGCCTGCTGCAGGTGGATGTCGAATCTTCTTAAATGCAAATGTTTTTTACTCTGCTCAGCCTGCTGCAGCTACTTTCTTACCTTCCACTTTTCCTCAGGGTGAGTCTCCCCCTCATCCACTTTGCTCCCCAAAGCTCTACAGACTGGCACCAGAACAACTTTTACCAAAGCTAAGAATAAAGAAATTTTCACTCCTCCCTCACTAGCAGCTTCCACCAAAGAGAATTCTCTTTGAATCATAACTACCCTCACTGTCTCAGCTTCAGAGAAAAAACAATTACAAAACATGTTTTCAATATATGTAGTCTATCTCCTTACTCTGGAATATGGAAATCCTTGGCAACTATTTCCTTTGTGACATAATGGAAAATGATGTGTAAAGAATCCCCTTGAAACATCCTATTATGATGATGAGGTCATCCATCTAGAATCAGCCATTAAAAATATAAATAAAGTTAGATAATTCTCAGAACAAACAGACAAACCCCCTCACATTAAAAAGTCTTTAATCTCTCTCTACCTTGAAATAATCATTCTTTCTTAATACACAATTCTCAAGTCAATGATCCGATTTTTGAAGTTACATTATATGGATGTTGGCAAGCTAAACATAACAGTTCTGGCCATCAGAGATTATAAAATGATAGCCCTGAAAAGCAATAGTTGAACTGTTAAACTTTGACAGTTTAACTGCATAAGGGATGAAATTTTAAAAAAGTGAACAAACACAAAAATAATCAGAGTGATTGTGCAGGTTAGCATCATGATGACAAAAGTCATGTTCATAATAGTGTCATAGTGATGTTCACAGTGATGATTCAGAGTCATGTTCAAGGAAAAAAATTCAAATGCTAAAATGTGACTCTTTAAACACAAAGATTGCATGTAATTGATTTCAGGGAAAAAAACAATGAAAATGTGTAAAACAAAAATGAATGTGTGAAATCTTATAGTTTATATCATTGTTTTCTCCTGCATGAACTCATTTGATACTCACATGGAATAAAGCAATAGTAGCAATAGTAGTTAATAATTATTGAAAAATTTGTTATGTGACAGAGATAGTTATAAATGCTATACATATGTGATTCCATTCAGTCTCAATCACAACCCTGTTGAGAAAACTGGGACATTGGAAGATTGAGCAACTTGGAAAATCTCAGGTAAGAATCAATACAGACAAAATTCAAGATTAGTGAGACTGACATTAAATTCCCATAACCGCAGTACAGTACTGCCTCCCAGGTAATGGGCTTGATGTGTATCTTCATGCACATTTTTAAGGGGAGGATCCTAGACTATGTCGACATTAAATATTTTTTCCAGGTCATACAAAGAGTCTGCTAGAGCAAAAATCAAAACTTCCTGAGTTCTTGTTCATGTTTTACCACATATGCTGATCTCTTTGATCTTTGTGGGAAACACTCTGTTCCTTAGTCATTTAGATACATAAAATTATTCAGTGTAACTACAGTATGATAACATATTTGTTAATTAACAAGCGTATTTTTCTGCTTAATTTATACTACACTATGATACTTCCTTATATAAGATCATGAGACATTTCATCACTTCACAAGAGGATTTATAAGAGAACCAGATAATAAGAGTCAGATTTATAACTTTTGTTTTCAAGAAGAGTAGTCCAACTATGAAACAGTAATGAACAAAATTAAATTGTCACTCACCAAGGGTCAGTTTTCCTTGTCCCTCAGAAACTAGGGAAATGTGTGAGAGTCTGGGGAGTCCTGGAAGAGGGAGATGGTTGAGTGTCCTGGACCTGGGGAATCCCCTATGGATGGATCAAGTGGACAGGTGAGATCCTGGGCAAAGAATCTCCCAGCTCCTCACAAAGAGCTCTGACAATACCACCAGAGACGCAGGTCAGCACTTAGATTTTCAGTCTTTTTGTATGTCAATATCACAGAGGTCTTACAATTGTCCTTCCCATAGGGGTCAGAGGGGACCTCCCCAAAAGAATATCTCTTGTTGATCAACAGAAGTGATAACGAGGCCATGAGCCTCTGCTTAAGCCCTTTTCAGCTACCCCTCATGTCAAATCCACCTTTAAATGGAGTATTTTACAAGATTTCCTTTACCTAGTATAACTTCCCATCCCAGACAGACAATATGACTGGGACCCCTTGGGACAGAGTGGCTATATAGAACAGATATCCAGCTCTTTCCACTCCTGAACACACTCCCCTCCATACACTGAAGTACTAGACTATATGAAGCTGGAATCAATACAAGCTTTCCTCTCAAAGCCCACAGGTAAAGAAACATAAAAATATGCTAACTTGGTCTGTTTGGAATGTTTAATGTATACTCTTCCAGCAAATTATTTTATCTTTAAGTGTAAATGAATAAAAACAAGTTTTTTGTTTTTTTGTTTTGTTTTGTTTCATTTGTTTTTTTGTTTTGGGGTCTTTTTGTAGTTTTTCTTTTCGTGTTACTCTCACATTATTTCAATTAGGAGTTCACTGGGTGTTTGTCTACTGGCAAGTTTCCTGTTGAAACTTACAACCTGTTCAAAATATGCTGAATGCTTAAGCAATTCACCCCATCCTTTCTCTGACCACAGCACTAAAATGAATTGGAATCCTGCAATACTCTAATGGAAATCCATAAGAAGACCACTTTGGCTAAATTGCTATTTCTTGGAGGTAAAGGATTATCCTATGGATCCTTAATGTCCAAAGCACGAGGCACTCCAGCTAACGGAAATTACCAACTACTCCTACCAGGAGACAATACCAAGCATCATCTGCAGTAGAACAGGAGTTTCTGTCTCTTGTATCAGATTTTCTCTTGGTCTTTCACCCAGATACTTTGAGTTTACTCTTTTTTTATTTTTTAATCAAAGAAATGAATAAGAAAGAAATAAGATACTTTAAAATATCTTTCTGTAGGAGCTTACATCTCAGGGTTTTTGTTTTGTTCTTTTAAAATCTTGCTTAATTTTTACAAAGCAAATTATGTTTGTAACAAAATTATGGAATTATGTTTATAACAAAACTTTTCAATAATCACAAGAGTCTTAAACCTCTGGAAGCTAGGGGATGTCACCAGGCCTACAAGAGTCTGGAGATAGTTTATGTAAATAGTCATACCAACTAGTCATGTTGCAGCTTATAAATTACAGTTATAAGTTATAAATTACATTCAGTTGTTAAATGCCCTGCTCATTAAATTCTAATCCAGCCTTCATTCTTTATTTTACTGCTCAGACTCCAGAGTTTTCTGTTGTTTCCAGAAAGAAAGAGAGTACTTTCACAGTTTTCAGGCTCTCAAAAGGCTGCTCAGAAAGCATACTATTAATTCTTGAATTTTGAAGACTTCTTGAAAAAATGAATGAAAAGAAACCTTCAAAATCTGTTAAGGAACTGGCTTACAGGTGAACTAATTCAGATAAAAATTAAAATTCCTAGACAGAATAAAAATAATTCAGTCACTTTTCCAGCTGTTTTCAGCTCTTTTACAACATGTGGTTGAAAATGGGTCAAAAACTTCTGGTAAAACTTTTTCTCATGCATTTATTAATGCTTTGGTTAACAGACTTTGGGCAAATCCAATAATTCTAAAAAATCACTTTGAGAGATGCATATCCATCCTGCTTTATATTTGGAAAAAAATATAATGGATATATCACTGACTGAAGTAGTTGAAGATATAGTATCAACTTTTGCCTCCCAGTTTAGCTTATAATAAAACATTTAAGCTAATTTTGCAAGAAAAGTTGATATTTTGATGACAATCACCCACTTGTCAATAAGCCCAACCTTTCTTGCTATTTAAAGGTAAAGAAAATTGATGAAAAAGAAATGCAGTCAAATTCCATAGGAAGCCATAAATAATTAATTCTGTGTAGAAATAGATAGACCACTGTTTTAGAAATGGTATCCTAAATTAACATTTTGTGTAGTTATTAGATCTGCTCACTAATTTTAACTGCTCAAATTAGCAAAGTTTCCTTCTCATTGTTTTCTGATAGTTTGGTTCTTGCACCAGACATCTTTCATACTCTGGTTGGAAGGTGCCCTGGAAAGCTCTGGAGCCAATTACATCATCATACTCCCAGCAGCGTGGCAACATAAACTTCAATTTGTAAATGAGGCCACAGAGTCACCAAAAGGTCAAATGACATATTCAGTCTGAATGGGCTGCTTTGGCCAAGTTGAAGGTTCACCCTGGAAGCCTACTTTATCACACTTAGAGCTATAGTCAAGTCCAGTACTCTGAAACTATAAAAAATTATCCACATTTCACCAAAGATTTCATGGAATTTGCTGGTGCTACTAATGGAAAACATTCAAGGGCTTCAGAAATTTGTTTTGCTAAGAAAATGCAAGTTTACATAGATGTGGGAAGTTTATTAATGTGTCTTATTTTTCATCATTATTCTAGAATGTGATGTTACACAAAGGTGACTTTTCAGCTCCAAAATTTTGTTTGCATTCCACTTATTCTGATAACATTTTTTTCTTTAATGAAAATCTTTACCTCCTTAAACAGATGGAATTAGCATAATTCAATTTTATCTTGACGATTCAAGGTCATTATGAGAATTCACAGGGATTGTGTAAGGGAAACTAAAAGTGGACTAAAATTTAAAGTTAAGATTAATCAGTGTTTATTACTAAATTATTTTGTTAATGTCTAAGAAAAAAGTAGATTCTAGTATATTATTGAAGTTAAATATTGCTACTAGTAGAATACAAAATAAGATTATCTCTTCTAAGTCACTAGGGTAAAAACCTACATAGCACAAAAAGAAAGAGGTGAAAAACCCAAGGAAGCACAAAATTTTAATTAAAAAGATTTCTATTATTTATTAATAAAACAAACACAAATGTTTATTTTCTTTTTGAACCTAAAATATGCAAAATAAATACTAGTAATTAAATTGCCATGTCAAATCAAAGACCACGGGATTGAGTCAAAAGAAAAGTCCAAATATATGTTGCTATATGCTAAAACAGAATGAGCATTTCAATTTAAATGTCTATGGAATATTTTTAAAAAGCTAATTTACTAAGTTATGACAGAACCAGTTTACCACTCACTACTTGCCACAGGCATCTTAGTGTCCCCTACACAAATCAAATCAATGTCTAAATTTAATCAGTTCAGAAAACTAATTGTAAATAATCCAGAACTAATTAAGAAAAATCATGTTCAACTTTCTTTTCTTCTGGAATTATTTCTATTTCTGTGTAAATAAGTCAATGCCTCTTCCATGAGAGAAGGGACTAGTTGGAATATAGCTTATACCACCACTCCACATAAGTCTTTATTTTTAGAAGTTTAAGTACACAGCAATATCAGTAGCCAAATCAGAATAAGTGAGAAAAGTCCATGTAGACACTTCCCACATCCTCATGCCCACCAGCCAATTTACACATGGACCCAAGAGGTCGACTAAGGAAGAGACTGACACCCTGAGAACATGTCTTTTTAGCGTCCTTGAAAATAGACGTAAGCGTACACATGACATACAAATGTCTTCACACTCTGTTTATTCCAAGAGTTTCATCTGTTTAACCCTTCCTCTGAACTGTTTTTCACCATCTTCCAATCCTGTACCTTTCAAACCTCTGATTACACAGTTCCAAACAATTAGCAAGTTTTCATGAACCACTGTGATTTCTAAGTATTCCTCAATTGAGCCAGAGTTAAAAGCCAAATGTGCTGCTTGAAGTTCTGCCCATTTGGGGAATTTCTCATCCCCACTGTTGTTCAGGGACAAAATCAAGTGGGCCTCAAACTCTGCTGCCATCCACCTAACATTGTTGCCAGAAAACTATGCAAAACCATCTGAAAACCTGGTTTTAGGTTTTGACTGTCCAGTTAACTGGGCATAAAAAAGCACCATGAGAATATAGTTGAAGGTTAGAGAAGAAACAACACAAGAGTTATTGTCAAAGGGATCTGGATCATCTGTTCATGCAACTTACTAATGCTCCTTGGACTTTCTGGAGACAGATTTATTATATACCACTGCAATGTGATAAATATCTCTTCAGAGTGGCATAGTGGCTCAGATAATGCTGTTTTTAATGAGTAGCTGAAATTCCACTGTTACATGATGATGCCCAATTAAATATTCATTCCATATGTAGGCTCACAAGTAAACCAGAAGCTCTTGCTGGAAAAGAGACCCATATCTTCAGCAGAAGGCATGGATTGACTCTTAATATCTTAGATAATCTGTGCCTTGTAAGAGATTTGTAAGACTCGGTATTGCAGCTCTATTTATGATCACAGAAACTTTGTGTATTATTACATTTATCATATCATCTATGAGAAGGAGCTCAGATTGGACTTGCTACAGAACTTTCACTTTGTTCCTGTTGGAATATGGCAGCCATATGTATTATTTAGTACATGACTCATGTTGAAGAGGGAATTACTATATAGCTTCCATCTTTCTGAAAGTGTTACTTAATTGCTGGTCTCTGTAAGAGTGTTGTATAAATAATGGTTTAAATTGTAACATTTCTATGCTAGGTTTTCTTTTCTTATATAGCTCTTAGGGATGTAGCCTACAGTTATCTTGAGCTACTGCTGCCTGTGGTGAAGGCTACTTCAGGTTATCACTCACAGGTGTTTCACAGCCTTTGTTCTACATCTATGAACTGCTTATCACAAGAATTCCTGTGCAAGGTTTTGGTAATACAGGCCAAAAATTCAAACCCACCAATGTTGTAATGATTAAGAAATAATGTTAGATTTCCTATAAAATCCTCATATAACCTCAGCTCAAGGCCCAGAACTTCAGAGCACTAGCTCATCTGGGTCTACTGGCATAATAATCCTGAATTATCCAACCTTCTGAGTAGTGCTTGGTCTGTTCTGAACTTGGTTTTCACTACAATTTTAGTATGCAAAAATATGTCAAGTGTTTTTTGAGTCAAAAGCATTTATAAAGCATTGTACTTCATTTATAATGATAGGTGTGCAAAGAACACCAATTTATCTTTTCCATTGCAGGGGATACTGTGAAATGATTCAGACTACTAAAACCTAAAACTTTATTGAAAATGAGCCTCTGAATTTTCTTGGTGTATATCTTTCGCTTGCTTACTAAGGCATTTAAAATATCTGATGTTCCCTATTAATCAGGTCCAAACATTTTAATGTCCATGACATACTGAGCTATATGACATTCTAATGTCAAGATTATCAAGATATCAGCTGACTAGGACTCTATTATAGCAGAGAGTAGGACAATTAATATAGCCATGAGGGAAGACTGTGAAGGTGTGATGTTGACCTTGTCAGATAAAAGTAATTTCCTTTCTATGAACCTTGCAAATTGGTACAGAAAGCAAAGTAATATTCAGGTCAATTAGCACATGCCATGTTCTAGGGTCCTGGACTCTTTTACTTTAGGAAAGATGATACATCTAGAACAACAGCTACATATAGAGTCACACTCTAAGATCATAGTAATTAAAGATCTATCTACCTTCTGTACAAAGAGCCAAGATAAATATGTATGTGAATAACTTTGTCTTTGGTGGAAAAACTAATCTTTACAATTCTCCCAGATATAGGGTATAGCTTAAACTTTACTAACTTGGTAAGTAGAAAATGGAATGTACCAAGGATCTCTGATTGGCCCTTCCTGCTGTAACAGCTGATTGGGGAATTTCTACCACTGACAAATATATCTATTCTAATGAAATATTTAGGAACTGAGCAAATAATCATCATTTGGGTCCAAGGACTTACTGGGACAATTGTGACCAAAACTTGAGTGACCTCCATTATTATCTAATTTGACAGATAAACTAAAATAGTTTTTTTGAGTTCTCAGTGATTAGTGTTATTGTTTGAAGTCGTGCCTCGTGGGTCTCCTCAATGACTAGGGGTCCTGAGAGACAAAAAGGGGTCTTTGGGGAAGATGAAGTGGGGACGAGGTTAGGGGTGATGGTCTCACAGGACGAGGTTAGGGGTGATGGTCTGCGGAGTCACTCCACTCAGACTCCAAGGATAAGAAAGACTGCTCTGCCAGAGTGAGACGCAGAACCCATTTAATCCAGGACATACAGAGACTTATATACGGTCCTCGGACAAATCACGGCCTCAAGTTTATAACCAATGAGGAGAATGGGAAAAGAAGGAAGGGAGGGGTTAAAGGTATAGGGAATGCTCCTACATATCCCCCTTTTTACTCTTATTTGAAATGTCAGTGGGGCCTATATGGCCCATAAGCAAGCATGTTGGCGGGATCTGTGATAATCTCATGAGAGAGAATCATTCCACTGGATTTTCCAGACTCCTACATGCTGCATATGATAGGAGGGGGCACTAACAAAGCTGTAATCTGTCTTTGGTTGTGCCCCTCTGAGCATCTTACCTGTCATCGATTATCAGCTCGTGTGCAAGAGAAGGGGCAAACAAGACTGTGCCTGACATAGGTTGTGCCCCTCTGGGCATCTTACCCATCATTGGATGGGCAGCCTATATGCACATGCCCCAAAATGATCTCTCTCCCAATATAAGGGGTGATGGGGTTGGGAGATCTTGGAAGGGAAGGGGTTAGGATCGGCTGAAGCTGCAAAGCCTTGTGTTTCCAGTGAAGATGAGATGGGCAAGCTTCTGACATGTCCTCGAGGGCTGCAATCCGTGTGACAGGAATTTTCTTGTGTTCCTGTGATTCCTTAATAATAGGAACTGAGAACTTGTTCAGTTTGACAAAGAAAAAAACCAGAAGAAAGCTTAGAACTCTGAGCCCAATAATAACCCAGTTAGATGGATCTTAAAGATTTGTTGCACACCCTTTGAAGAATAGAAGTGTCAAAAGACAATATTAGCTTTGGTTTAGGAACTCATGGAAGGGGCTTCTTACTTCAAGTGGGGCAGATTGTCTTCTTGAGAGAGGCTTGGATGAATATTACTGGCTGGGATCCAAAGGGGCTTAGATTCTGTGGGGGGAAGACACAAGCATAGCCTCGTCCTTGTGTGAGCAGAGGGTCTGGGCCTTTCCACTGTAGGGTTAAGGGGTCTGTCCATTGCACCGAGGGAAGAGGGGTAGGGAAGGTAAATGGACCCCAATGTCAGATTGCTGCATTGAGGCCTCGTTTGTCAAAAATGAGGTAGTTGAGATTAAATAAAATATCCAAAAATTTCAAAGAAGGGTCCTCTGTAGAATCAAGTTTTTGAAGCATCTCATTTAGAGTGTGATGCTCCTCTCAATGACTGCTTATCCCTGAGGGTTATAAGGAATCCCTTTGGTATGGAAAATTCCCCAGGAAGTCAAAAATTCCTTCAATCAGAGAGATATAGGCTGGGCCATTGTCTGTTTTAATTGACCATGGGACACCCATGAATAGTATTGCTTGCTTTAGAGCCTTAATTACATGAGTTCCTTTTTCCCCTATAAGGGCAGTAGCATATACAAGGGAGGAGTATGTGTCAATTATCACATGTACAAATTTACATTTCCCAAAGGTAGGGACATGAGTAATATCCATCTGCAAGAGGGAGTTGGGCATTAGTCCACAGAGGTTGACTCCCTGTGGTTGGAGTGGACCCAGTAGTAACAATGGGCCACAAGAGGAGCATGCATGAGTCAGATGTTTGCATTGTTGGATTGGAATTTCAGGCAATAGACGATGAAGACTATCTGCTGAGAGGTGAAAGCTCTGGTATAAGGCTCTAGCTTGTTCTAGAGTGGACATTATGACTTTAGGCTGACTTAAAAGCTTGTCAATAGAGGCATTCCCTTCTGATAGAAAGCCAGGCAAACCAGAATGGGAACAAATGCACATAATATACCATGGTTGTTGTCTTTCTTCTAATATAGCCTTAATGGTAGCCATAGGCTGATTGACAGAACAATCTCTGGGCCTAAATGTGGAGTAAGCAATGGAAGAGCAGACCTTGACAGCATATATACTGTCAGAGACTATGTTAGGGGGAATTGCCTGATATCTTTCCGGAACCAAGATAAGTGCACTCAATTCAGCTACTTGGACTGAATCAGAATGCCTTTGGACAAACTGATCATTTGTTATATTAGATCCCATTATAACATAGACAGGATGGTGCATGTTGGCATCTGTGAACACACAAGGGGCCATAGGAATGGGTTTGTTTGAGGGAAAGGCA
Organism: Geosciurus inauris; assembly: GCA_004024805.1. Classification (NCBI taxonomy): domain Eukaryota; kingdom Metazoa; phylum Chordata; class Mammalia; order Rodentia; family Sciuridae; genus Geosciurus; species Geosciurus inauris. The sequence continues at coordinate 37,762 of PVHX01003937.1, forward strand.
TGAGTGGTCCCTGTCAATGGAAGATCTTGTAGGGTCTGCAGTAGTTTAGAAGGAGGGAGATGGGAAGACAGCAATCCAGGAAATCCCTCCATCATTATCTGGAAGTCTGAAGAAGTTTGGAGGAAGAAGGCAATTTGTTCCTGACGGAAAGGTACAACTGTGGTGTCAGGTTCCTTATTAAAGATGGATCTAGCTTGTTCTCTGAGCCTCACTGCTAAGGCTATAATTTGTGAGGTGAGACTGGTGATTTTATGGCAGGAGATCCAGGGAAGGTGTGACCATAATAAAGGTCCATCACATTGCCAAAGGACATGGAGGGGTAACTTTAAGGTGGAAAGTGCTATGGCTGGCAGAGGAACAGCAGGGTCAAATCTTTGAAGTTGAGCAGATGTGAACAGTTGATTAATTTCTGCCAGGATGCCTCTAGCTTCTGGAGTAATCCTAAGCCTTATATAAGGATGTTTGTTGCCTTTAAGCAGACCATAGAGGGGCTCCAGTAATTTTGGAGGTAACAGCAAGAATGGCCTAATCCAGTTAATATTACCACATAGTTGTTGTAACTCTGTCAGGGAGATGTCATCGGGGACATCAAGAGAGGGTTTCATGGATCTTATCACCCGAAAAAAATGAAATTCTAAGAAAAAGAAGGGAGGGTGAGTTTGAATCTTCTCCTTGGCCACATGAAGATTAAGATCCTCTAATTTTTTAGGAGTGAATTCAAAAGCACTTGAAGAGACACTTGGTCTTTGTAAGCCACTAAGATGTCATCCATATAATGAATGATGTAGTTGTCGCTCCTTAAAGGGGCAATGGCTTTAGCCACAAACATTTGGCAAATGGTAGGGCTGTCTTTCATTCCTTGTGGCAAGACTTTCCATTGATACCACTCACAAGGGTTGGCATGATTATGTTCCCAAACAGAAAAGGCAAAGTGAGGCCTGTCTGCCTCATGAACAGGGATGGAAAAACAGCAGTCCCTGTTAATGATAGCAATATAGTGATCTAATGGGATGGCTGAAGGGAAAGGAAGGCCACCTTGACATGTGCCCATTTTTCCCATTTTCTTGTTGATATGTCTAAGGTCCTGTAATAATCTCCATTTGCGTGATTTTTTTTTTTTTGAATGACAAAAATGGGAGAATTATGAAGGCTAGTTGAAGGCTCAATATGACCTAAGGCTAATTGCTCGCGAACGAGGTTCTTTAATGCTGAAAGCTTAGGCTCAAGAATAGGCCACTGCTCCACCCAACAGGGTGAGGTGTCCACCCAGCTAAGGCGGATAAGATCCAACAGTGGGGCAGTGGCCATTAGAATTGGGGGTTCCTCCCAGAGAGGCTTACCTTGTCATGCACTTGTAACTTGTCATGAGGAGCGTTGTCATCTGCAGTAAGGACTACATCCATTTTTTAAAGTAAATCTCATCCCCAAAGCATGTTGGGAACATCAGCTATGAGAGTGTGTATACATCCAGAGTCGCCATCAGGGTCCTTCATGTTACCTGTGAAGTTACCCTACGAGAGGGTGTGAATCTGCCAACACCAAGGATGTTAGGCCTGCTGGTGAATTTCCAGAAAGGCAACAAGGAGGCAGTACCAGGGTCAATAATAGTAATATCAGCTCCAGTGTCGATGAGAGTTTTAATGGGTTTCCCATCGAGATAAATGGTCATGCTAGGTCTTGTGGGGAGCAGAGGTACTGTCCAATTGACCCTAGGGATAGGGGCCCTCTTGTTTAACGGGGCTGAGGGTTGCCCCTGTTGGAGTTTAAAGGATTGGAGTGGCAGTCTCGGGCCCAATGGTACCCATTTTTGCAATGAGGGCATGGGGTTCAGGGCTTCCTTCGTAACTCACATGACTGATTAAAGGGACAGTTGTGGACTACATGCCCAGGTTTGTTGCATCCCCAACAGGTAGGGGCTTGAGAGTGGCCCATGAAGGCTGAGGGAGTGTTGGAAGTCAAGCAGGACTTAAGGGCAGCCGAGAGGGCTGAAATTGAGTCAGGAGTGGAAAAGTCCTCAGTGGCAGAAACCCATTTATCGAGTTCCTCATGTCTCACTGGGGCTATTGCCGCTCTAGAAGTAGAATTAGCACCTTCCCAGGAGAGTTGCTGAATGAGGGCGTCCTGGCCTGGGCCAGAATTTACTTTCTTTTCAACAGCCTGGATGATATGAGCCAAGAAATCAGGAAACCATTCATCAGGATGTTGAATAAGATTTTTGAAAAGTTTCTGAGGAGTGGGAGGGCTCAAATTATGAAGGGCTCTAAGGGCACTGTCCTCGACTTACTCAACGTAAATAAGATTGCCCACAAGTGCCTGAGACTGGGGGGACGTAAAGTCACCCCTGCCCGATAGCATATCCATGGAAAAATTAAGACCTTGTGTAATATTTTGATGAGCCTGTTCTTCTACAAGTTCTAGGTAAGGAACCTTCCACTGAAGGTATTGGGAAGTGGAGAGGACTGCCTTGAGAAGGGAAAACAAGTCAAAGGGAGTTTGGAGAGAAGAGGACCAGGACTCCAAAATTTGAAAAAAAAAAAGGGAGAGGAAGAGCCAGCATCTTGGCAGGACTTGCATAGCTGAGTAAGCTCAGAGACCAGAGTGGGGATCCAGGGGCGGATGTTAGAATTGGCCTGAGAATTAACCATATAAGCATATGCAGTGGGTGGATTCCAGCGGAAAGAGTTGGAAGGACCAAGATGAGTGGGCGGGTCACAGGCAGAGGTAGCAAAGTAGGGAGGAGGAGTGACTGCAGGTGGTGCTGAAGGCAGAGTGGGGCAAATAGGAGGGGGGTTGGAGGGAGGGGAATCTCCAGGAAGAGGGTGTTCATGGAAAATTGAGGATGAACTATCAGGACTGTGTGATTGGTTTTTTTTTGGGGGGGTGCCATGGGAACAGCCTCATTGAGGTTGTCTTCATCCTCCATGAAGAAGGAAAGCACCCAGGAGAATAGATTTCTCATGTTGAAGGAGTGGGGATGAAGACACTAAAGTGAAGGTAAACAGTATTGTTGCATGGGCTCTCTGCAAAAGCCTATCCGGTTGCACTCTTTACATTTGCAGATCAAGCGTTGGAGATGGGCCGCCTGCAGCGTTAGGCAGAATATCAGAAGCAGGCGGGTGTGGCCTTGGCCAGAGGAAGTGTGGGCGCAGAGAGCTTGGCAAACTCCCCATTCTCTTTACCTTCACCAGCAAGACAGGGGGACTGTCACGAAATCACTTACCACTGGTGTCTCAGAAGCCCCAGAGCATGTTGGGCACCAGATATTGTTTGAAGTTGTGCCTCATGGGTCTCCTCGATGAATAGGGGCCCTGAGAGAAGAAAAGGGGTCTTCGGGGAAGATGAAGTGCGGTCTCACCCAGACTCCGAGGATAAGTAAATTGCTTTGCCGGGAGCGAGATGCAGAACCCGTTTAATCCAGGAAGTACAGAGGCTTATATAGGGTCCTCGGACCACTCACAGCCCCGAGGTTACAACCAATGAGGAGAATGGGAAAAGAGGGAAGGGAGGGGTTGAAGGTATAGGGAATGCTCCTATAAGTGTCAATTAAAACATATAGAATCTCATAGTTGCCAAGTTCTGGCTAGTTTCTTTTCTACATGCATAGCCAATCTATGGTTGTATGTTTTGGAGGTAAATATTTGATATGAGAGTTAAAATATACAAAATATAGGCTAGTTGTAGCATTTAGAGGCCCCTCATCAAGAAGATCTATTCTAGCGGGGCCAGGTGGAACATACTCATACTCCCAGCTACTTGGGAAGCTGAGGTGGCAGATCAAAAGTTCATGAGCAACTTTTCAATACCCTCTCTCAAAAAGAAATTTCAAAAAGGCTAGTAGTATATCTCACTGGTAGAGTTCTTGCTTAGTATGTGCAAGCTTCTGAGTTTGATCCTCAGTACTATGATATAAAACAAAAACAAAACAAAACAAAACAAAAGGATCTCTCCTTCTCTTCAAGCAAGGGGCTCTAGATAGTGAGATTTGCTTATGACTGGAAACTGAGACCATGATTTTACATTGAGATGACTTGAGTTAGACTTCTTTCTCTGGTGCAGGTGTTTTACCTGTTATACAAATCAAATAGAATTTTTGTAGAATTCTTAACTATTCCATTCCTAAGGATGCCATGATATGTTGGAACAAAATATTTCAATGAATCTTTTGTTGCCATTTCTGGAAGTTTATTGGTTGTTTTCTACTATATCAGAAATCTTTTTCCTCTCACCTGAATCAACATAACTATGAAAATAACAAATAGGTTAAGGATGCCTACAATCATTTTAGATTTACTTTTTACACACCTTCATGTTCTTGTTCTGATTTTATTCTTGCCTTCATTTTATAAGGTTCATTATAAGGTATACTGTGAACACTGAACTAATACCTGATAACTTCCCCAAGATCACAATTACAAAATTCATTTTGTCACATGAAATAACATACACATTGGTTTGTAAGATCAGGACATAGATATTTTTATGAAGAATAAAATGATATATGGAAAAATGTCATATGAGGCCACTAATGCATGGGGCCAATGTAATGTAAAATATTCTTCAAAAAGAAGACTCCACTTTTGTTTATACATTAAGAAAATATATTGAAAATTCAGTTTTTAGAACAATAATCTTCTATGCGTATTGTTATAGTAAAAGATTAAATTTTTAATTGATCAGGACTTTTTATATCATTTAATGAAGCTTTGTTTTAAACATTCACATTAAATTCATTATACAGAAAGAAATATATGTCTCTCTAAACAAAATAATAACCTAATTAAAAACAAAATCTGAAAACTAAAAACTGCATCCTCACTCTGAGGAGTGAGCCAAAATCACCTACAAGAATTACTGATGGTCATCATGCCAGTCTATTCTCTGCTGAAATATCAATTAAATTTCAGTGAGCAATATGAACTACATTGATGATATCCATATTGTGAAGTATGTGAGAATATCTACCAATGGCATCTCATTTGCTTTCATTGCCCTAATTCTTACTGTCTTCTATAGATATGTAGTAAAAACAGGTAAGATTGAACTTCTTGAATTACACCTATATATCATTATTTGGATAAATAAACTGCCAAAATTCCTTTGTCTTTGTGGAAAAAGTAAGTTATCCTCATGTGCAAGTTTCTATCAAAACTCCATTGGCTGAATACAAAAAACCTTTTCATATATAATTATAGATCTGCACATTGGAAAAATATCACAGCCCAATGATTGTTGAATTGGGGATCTCTTTTCTCTTGGCCAAACCTCATGAAAAGTTTTAGGCCAGGTAGGAACTGGCCTAAACATTTCTGAAGCATTATTACCCAAGCATGTGGAAATTTCTAGGTTCAGTGAATGGAAGAATACCTCTTATTGATTCAAAATTACTAAGCCCAATGCAATTATATATTCTGAATGTTTTCCAATGGATAATTTTTTGGTGCTAGTCAGAGCAATTACTGAGCAAAGAAGAGTTGCCCTCTTATTTCAGAAGGGAAAACCAAGAAGTTTCTGCCTCATCAGTAAACCTTTATTAAAGACTTAAAAATTGATTATCAAAGACAATTTCCCAAATTTATATTCAGTCCTCAACACGTTTTGCTTTTACCTATATAATTCTTTTGGTTGGTTGGTTGCTTTTGTTTTGTTTTGGTACCAGGGACTGAATCAAGGGGTGCTTATCCACTCACCCACATCTCTAGCACTTTTTATATTTATTTTGAGACCAGGTCTCACTAAATTGCTCAAGTCATTGCTACTTTCCTGAGGGTGGCTTTGAATTTGTAATCCTCCTGCCTCAGCCTCCCAAGCAGCTGGGATTACAGGCTTGCACCACTGTGCCTGGCTTAACCATAGCCCTTTTTATTTTCTCAACACCCAGAAAATATGTGTATACTTAGAATCTCTAGAAATATTGAAATCTTGGCCAACAACTTATACCAAATATCAAATTTCTTCAAAGCATCTTATAATATGAAATATTTATACTTTCTTTATGTGTGTGTGTATGTGTGTATGTGTGTGTGTGTTATACAATTTATCCATCTAAATGACTATTTGCTCCTTTTCTTTGGAAAAGGCTAAAAAGTATCTTTATATTATGGTTTCCTTTCATTTCTAGGGGTGCTTGCATTTTATTTGATAAAATAAATATTATCAAAGTGTATTTTTATCAATTTTTTTAATCACACAAGTAAAACTACCAAGAAATAAGAAAAATTGAGAAAATTCATTTGGAATGAAATCATGTGAAGGAAAATCTTTACACAGGTATAAAGGCAGATAAAGTAAACTTCATTTCTAAAGACTGAGATAAATTAGACTGCATTTTAATTTGCCCAGGAACAGAGAGATGGAGAAGTGAAAGGGAGTTCAATATGAGAGCATTCCCTTGAGATGCCTCAATTGGATTCTTGCTCTTTATCACTAACAGAGAGAAAACTACATATTTAGAGCAGAAACCCTCTCAGAAATGATAATCACCTTGCCATCTGGGTTGTCTCAAGATGAAATGCTGCTTTTCCAGTGAAACTTGATCTTAATATGAAGGTATCAGACCCCACTTCTGATGCATCTCTCTGGAAAATAAAAGAGAGAGCAATATGCTAAATGACTGTAAAAGACAGGCAGCTCTCAGAAGAACTCATATTTTGAGAGAAAAGATTGAAGAGTTGAACATAAACAAAAGCTAATAGGAAAGATCTCAAAGACTTGAAGATAAATTATTTGATCCTGGGACCTGTCTTCCTCCCTACTCCTTTTTTCTTCTCTTTCTCTTCTTCCTTCTGTTCTTTTTTTGAAGGAGATACAATTTTAAAGTACCATACCAAATTTTTTTCTAGCCTTCTTTAGGATTAAAATGTATGTTCTTCACTTAATGAATGAGTTTAAGCTGTTCTTAAAAATAAAATATTTTTTGACAACTTCAAAAAGAATCCTACATTAGCAGTTGATTTTGATGGTTACTAACATACTTGTAGGAGCAACTTCCAAATTATTTTACAAAACAAATGAGAGTGAGTAAGATTATTCTGCTATCTACTTGCTAGAAGAATGTAATCATCAAGTTCAATAATCTTTATACTGGACTATAGTGTGATTTCTGGAGTTTCTACAAAGATGTTTCTGGGGAAATGAGGGAGCTCCAAGTTTCCCAAGTGACATCAGGGTAAACCATTTCATTTTGTCTCTTATGTATATAAGGCTTCCACAAAAGATATTATATGAATAATAATGTTGTATCTCAAAGAGCACTAAATAAACCTGTCACTCTAGAAAAAAATCATAAAATTCAAAGAAAATCCTATCTCAAAGATTTGAGGTTTGTTTCTATTTGCAGAAAAATCTAGATATTTGTGGGAGTTTGAAATATAAAGGTACATCTCATTATCTCTTCATTTTCTCAAAGAGATCAATGCACATCACATATTTCTTCACCTCTTGAACTCAGCCATAGGTGAAGGAACCACAAGTTTTCTCACCTCTTTCAACCATTTTGTGATCATTTATAAATGATTGGCATGTTAGCTAAACCATCCTGATGAAAGTGCCTTTGAAAGTCCAAACATTCCTGTATTACTCAGTAGTCCTGTCATTATTTTCCCTTCTCTGACATCCAACAGATAGACTCAGGCTAATGATCAGATAGTAAGTGAGCATCATGGCCAATTACCACAGACAGAGCAGAGGGCAGTGAGTGAAGAAGGGTACTAAATTCCTTCATCATAGAGTTTGGCTTTCAAAATTTGAAGGTGCCACATGTAAATGGAAAGTGAACAGTACACAAAAATTTATTTGAGGCAATTACACAAATAATGTAAGCAAATAACTCACTGTCCCGATTATTTGAATAAGATAAAGATATTTTTAAAGAAAGTCTGCATTAGTTTCATTTTCTTGTTTTGGGCAAAAATGAATACCCCTTAGACCATGAAATTCCCTGTCTATAGGAGTTCTTCAGAGTTCTCATCACCCTTTCCATTCACAAAAAATGTCTTTCTTTCCCGAAGACAAATGACTATCCTTGAATTAAAGGAAATTTTTCTGACATCAAAGACCAGCATATCAGATCTTAGGGCAGGATTTTGCAAAAAGTCCTAGGAGCAACTTCCAAATTATTTTGCAAAACAAATGAGAGTGAGTAAGATTATTCTGCTATCTACTTGCTAGAAGAATGTAATCATCAAGTTCAATAATCTTTATACTGGACTATAGTGTGATCTCTGGAGTTTCTACAAAGATGTTTCTGGGGAAATGAGGGAGCTCCAAGTTTCCCAAGTGACATCAGGGTAAACCATTTCATTTCTTCCTAGGGTCTACCCACCTCAAGCAGAAATGTTCTAGTCTGAAGCCAGAATTTCCTGAAATGGGCTATTTATTATCAAATCTTGAGGGTGCTATATGTTATCTCAAGCTTTTGTCTGGCAGAGTTGTTTGTGATGCTCTTTTTGGAGAAGCTCAGTTGGAAAGGAATAATTCTGAAGCATGTTGTTATTTTTTTAAGAAGCTTTTCTTCTCCTTTTTCCATGGTGATAAAACAACACAAGTGTTTGTATGTGCAGAGGTATTTTCCCCAGGTATTTTTCTCTGTTGCGATCTTTTGCTCAACAAACAAACAAACAAAAAAATCTTCTGTTTTATTATTTCAGAAATTGTGATTTAGAAGGATTTGGTACTGGAATCCAACCTGTCTTCGGAATGTTACTTTTCTTCTCTGCTTTTTACATAATATCTAATATATATTCATTAGTACGTAAAGACTTCATATCTAGTTTCTCCCCTTAAATTGGAAAAAAAAATGTGACCAATCTAAAGAAACTTTGGCAACAGGATAACTACCTGTGACTCCATGACACTAATGCAATTTTCATTTTTGCTTTTTGCTTTTTACACATTTCCCATTTGCACACTTGGTATTTGTATTGCTATAATCAGAGAATGAATACAACGTTGTACTCTGCCTTTTGTTTCTCATTCTGTGATTACTTGCATTTCCCATGTCTCCTATAATTATTTTCTTACTGTCTACATAATATTTTTTATGAATGAGTATATTATAATTTGCTTAGCCATTTCCTTATTATTGAACATTTAGAGAGACAGGGAAAGATTACCCTTTCCCTCATTTGAATTTTAATGTAATGTAAATTCTTAAATGTAAATTTTACTGAACCAAATGACAAAGTGGTTTTTAATCCTCTTTTTTTTATTGGTGAAGTTTTTACTCTTGATAGGACAAATTAAAATAAAAAATAATTGTATTCAATTCAGCTAACAACAGCAAATTGAGAGTGATCTAATTTTACTATAACATTTCTTGAGTTGGTATTATAATTTGGTTATATAATATATAGAAACATAATATTTCATGAATATATAATTATTTACTTATTATTTCATAATTTCAAAATATGTGTTTTCTTTTGCATGATTGATGAAATTAAAACAGAATAAAAATTACTTACTTTATAAGTATATTACTTTATATGTACATTTTCTTACATTAAGCTCAAATGCCAAAATAGTATTTATCTAAAGTTATTCTGTAACAAATAAATTAGAAAAGTCTAAATAAACAGTTTTTATTAACTATTTCAATGGCATCTAATAAAATCAACTAGAAAGTTTTATCTTCAAAGTAGGAACAAGACACAACATACACTTTGGGCAATATTTTCTGGTTGTAAAAACAAGTTTAAGTTAACTCAGATAATCAAAATTTACTCTTAGTGTACAAGGAGGCCATGAAACATCGTAAATCCTCATCAAAGCCCTGTAATTAGCCTTCTGGTGTTGGTAATATCCTTTGTTGCTGCCCAGTAGAGAAAAATAGTTCTAATGCTGAAACAGAAACTCAAGTACTAGACCCTCGGAAACACCTGTCTCCATCAATCAGCATTCATCTGATTCAGCTGTGGCCTGACTTATTTACATTTCTATTTACTTATCTGCTGATGATGACTATTTCTTTGCCTATACATTGTTTCCCTACCTTTATTTAAGTCTTCCACTAGATCACTGCTTTATTTTTTTACTTTTTAAAAAAATATCCTTATTGAGATATAATTCACATGCCATAAAATTTACCTTCTTAAAGTGTAAAATTCTGTGGTTTTAGTATAATCATAGTGCTTTAACTAAGATCTAAGTTTGTAACATTTTTATCACCCCAAAGGGAAACTTTGAACTCATTTGCAGTCACTATGCACCCACCCAGCTCTAGGCAACCACTAATCTTTCTGTCTCTGAAGTAGATTTGCCTATGTGATACTTTATATAGATGATATCTTTTGTGGTCTTTTAAACCCACTTCCTTCACTTCACATAGGCTTGTAAAATTCAGCCATGTTATAGTGATATCGCCAGTTACCGGTGAAGAGTTCTGCTTCCTCACATGTTGAAGTATAACATTAGAGAAGTATATCAAGAGAAGTATACAGTAAACTCTGTATAAAACAGAGTTTATTTAAAAAGGGGTAACATAGACTTCTCCAGGAGGGAGAAAGGGCCCTAGCTGGTATCCTGAAGAAGTGAGAGTGTTCTGCCTTTTTAAATATGTCCTAGGCTTCCTTTGTTCTTTTGTTCTCTTCCTCTTATCTCTCTCCTTCCTGCATACATGGGTAGGTCCAGGAGATGCTCAGTGGGATGGCCAAAAGGCAAGAAGCAAATGGACAGGGGGAAGGGTAAGATGGAGCTGTCTAGGACACATTAAATAACAATTTTATAACTCCCTGTAGGGAGGGATAATTCCTGGGACAGGTTACCTTAGCAACAGGTTGGAGCAGGGGCAGGTTATCTTTATTAGGGTAGAAAAAGGGCTCTGAAGGCATTTCAGTCCCTCAGGGGGCAATCTCCAACTTCTAGGATTCACTCAAATTGGCCTCCTTGATCCAATCTGACTTGATCTACCTATTTATACTGACTGCCTGTCTAATTCTGGCTTCAATAGCATGCAACTTCATTCCTTTTCTTTGTTGAATAATAATCTATTGTATGAATAAATTACATTGTATTTACCCATTCATCTACTAGTTAATAGTCATTTGGATTATTTTCACTTTTTGTCTGTCACAACTAATTTTGCTATGAACATTGGTGTTCAAGATTTATGTATCCAAGCCGGGCACGGTGGCTCACGCTTGTAATCCCAGCACTTTGGGAGGGTGAGACAGGAGAATCCCGAGTTCAAAGCCAACCTCAGCAACAGCGAGGTGCTAAGCAAGTCAGTGAAACCTTGTCTCTACATAAAACACAAAATAGGCCTGGGGATGTGGCTCAGTGGTTGATTACCCCTGAGTTCAATCCCTGATACCAAAAAAAAAAAAAAAAAAAAAAAAATTATGTATCCAGGAATCATTGTATCACCTGGTAACTTTATGATTAATCTTTTAAGGCACTACTACACCTTTTCCCAGAAGTGAATGAACAACCTAACATCCCTAGCAGCAATGGATAAGGATTCCAATTTCTGCATATCTTTACTAATTCTGGCTATTTTCTGTTCTAGTATATATGAAGTGACATTTCATTGTAGTTTTGATTTGCATTTCCCTAAGGACTAACGATGTTCAGCATCTTTTAGCATACTCTTGATCATTTTTCTATCCTCACCAAAGAAATGTCTGTTGAAACCCCTGGCCCATTTTTTGAAAATTAGATCAGTCTTTTTTTAAAATTGAATTATAAGAGTTCTTTAGATAGTCTGGTTATGAAATTCTAATAATATAAATGATTTGCAAACATTGTCTTCCATTCTGTCTGTTGTTTTTCACATTCTTGATATCATCATTTGCAACAATAAGTTTTTAATTTTGATGAAGTCTTATTTATTTTATATTTTTTCTTTTGTGCTTTGGTGTCATATTTAAGTAATATGGTTGCCGAATCCAAGTTTATGAGATTTACTCCCGTGTATTCTTTTAAAGAATTTTGCAGTTAGTTCTTATTTATATGCCTCTGATCCACTTTCTTTTTTCATGTCTCTTATTTCTTTGATATTCTATTCTTTGCATCCCTCTTTAAATGTCTTCATTCAGTCTTCCTAAATGATTATAAGTCGATTAGTTATTACGGAGTTGGTTAGAGTTCCCAGGACAGGTAAATGCAAAACCACTGGAAACCATTAGAAGTCAGTTGCTTTTGTTCAGAATTGTTATTTGGCCAGAATATTTATGAAACTTTCACTGCAAATTGTGCATAAACAACCAGTATTTATCACAATTTTTCCAGATGCAGGAGACATAATCATAATTCAAACAAACTTAATCAAAAAGGTAAAATTAACCAGGAAATCTAAAAGAATACTCTTTTTTTAGTGTTTTCAATCAAGTAATCACATCTTCCTCTTTGTTCCCATTCACTTTCCTTTATTTTACTCCTTTCTTCTCTCTCCTTTCTTTTTCTGTTTTTACATTTCTCAGATTTTTTTGATTGTTGCCTTTTTTAAAGACAGACTTTCCTTACTTGCCAACAATAATCCCAGCAAATAGCTCTAAACTTATATATATGCATAGTGACATCTTAAGTCTAAAAAGAGACTCCTTGTGTTAGGTTAAATGACGTCCTTACCCAAATATGTCCACATTCAAATTTATGGGACCTATGAATGAGTTACTTGCTATTGGAAAAGGGACTTTTTCATATACTTTTTTGGTGTGAGGGTGTCTGGCTTATTTTGTTTTTACTAATGTTTGTCTTATGATTGAGGCTTTTATACCAAGAGTATATAAACAAATCCTACAAATCTATAACAGCAACAACCAAACCAAAGAACTCATTTAAAAACTCACAAAGGAATTGAATAGACACTTCTCCAAAGATATATACAGATGGTCAATAAGCACATGGAAAAATGTTGAATGTCATCATAAAGGAAATGCAAATCAAGCCCTTAATGAAATACCACTTCATATTCATTAGAATGGGAAATATTAAAAAAAACAACTAGGCACTTATTAAATGTTGCTGAGGATGTAGAAAAACTGAAGCCCGTGTGTATTGCTGATGGGAATGTGAAAGGGTAGAGCCACTAAGTAAAACAATTGGTGGTACATCAATTAACTAAAAACAGAATTACCACATGTTATAGTTTCAATGTGAGGTTCCCCCAAAAGCTCACATGTGAGACAATGCAAGAAGGTTCAGAGGAGAAATGATTGGGTTGTGAGAATCTTAATGTAATAAGTGAATTAATTCCCTGATAGGGACTGACTGAGTTATAACTGAAGTGGTAGGATGTGGCTGGAGGAGGCGGGGATTGGGGGGTGAAAATTTGGGGTATATATTTATATCTGGAAATTGAAGACCTCTGTCTCTGCTCGCTGATCATCACGTGAGTTGCTTCCCTCTGCCACATTCTTCCCTCATGTTGTTTCTGCCTCATCTGGAGCCCTGAGGAATAGAGCCTGCTGTCTATAAACAGAGAACACTGAAATCATGAACCCCCAAATAAACTGTACCTCCTCTATAATTGTTCTGATCAGGTCTTCTAGTTACAGCAGCAAAAAAGCAGACTAAAATACCACATAGTACAGAAATTCCACTTCAAGCTATATACCCTAAGGAACTGAAAGTAGGGGCTCACACTAGTATGTGTACATCAATCTTCCCAGCAGCATTATTCACAACTTAAAGGAGAAATCAAATCTAGTGCTCATTGGCAGATAAATGTTAAGCAAAGTGCAGTATATAGAGATAATAGATTATTGCTCAACCTTAAAAATTAAAGAAATTCTGACACAGGTTTCAACATGGATAAACTTAAGGACATTATGATGTTAAACAAGAAAATCACAAAAGGACAAATACTGTATGATTCTATTTATATGAGGTACCTACAATAATCAAATTCATAGAGATGGAAAGGAGAATGGTGGTTGGGAGGGCCTGAAGAGAAAGAGAAGTGCAGTTATTATCTAATGGATGAAGTTTTAGTTTGGAAAGATGAAAAATATTCTCTAGATGGTCATAATGGTATTTTGCTCCATTGTGATTTTGATGTCTCTCTCTGGTGTGTGACTATAAATTCCAGCCCTGCCCTGACTCAGTTGAGGATGTGGTTGTGGATGTTTACTGTGTGCCTTTTGTGGAAGAGATTTTTTTTTTTAATTCTGGAAAACAATCTAAAGCCTAAGTGCCCAACCCATGACCAGCTTAGTCAAAAGCACATTCATATTTTTTCAAGAGTATAGTAGTAGGCTTCCAGCATCTTTTTAATGTCCCCCTATAGTCCTTCTTACAGACTATGTGACCCCAAATGTACAAAAACTATCATTCCTGGGCTCATTGGTAGGCACACCAGTTTTTGTAAAGGGGTACACAGTAAAATTTTAGATAGTAGAGGTGTTGTACTTTGGTTATGAAGTGTGCCCCGAAAGCCCACGTCTGAGGCAATGCAAGAATGTTCAGAGGTGATGTAATTAGATTATGAGAGATGTAACTTAATCAGTGGATGAATCCATTTGATGGATTCATAATTTGAAAGCGCTACTCTAGTGGGTGGTAACTATGGGGCAGGTAAGGTGTGGCTGGAGGAAGCAGGTCACTGGGGTGTGCCTTTGGGGTTTATATTTTGTCCTTGGTGAACACAGCTTGCTCTCTCTTTCTCACTCTCCCTCCTGGCTGTCATGAACTGAGCAACTTTCTCCTGCCAGTCCCTTCTACCAGGATATTCTGTTTTATCTGGGTCCCAGGGCTATGGAATCAGCTGACCATAGACCGAACCTCTGAAACTGTAAGCCAAAAAATGTTTCATCCTCAAATTTATTCTTGTCAGGTATATTAGTCACAGCAACACAAAGCTGACTTAACATAGTGGGCCATTTCGTCTTTTGTAGAGAATACTCAACTCTGCCCATCTAACAAGGACGTAACTATAGATGATCCTTAGATATAAACAAATGTGTGTAGCCACATGTCGATGAAACTTTATTACCAAAGAAGATTGCTGACAAATTCAGCCCACCTTGACCAGTTTAAGCCTCACCAATGGCTTCCTGTTGCCCTTAGAATAAAATAGAAGTTTTTTTAATCTGACCCAAAAGATTTTACATGAGCTAGCTACTGTCTATCTCCCCAAACCCTTCCTGTACCACTTTTCTTCTCTTCATATTCTGAACACACATTTCTCTTTTGTACCCACAATGTTCAAACACTAGTTCATTGTCAACACGAAGCCTATGCATCAACTCTTTACTCTGAGATACTATTCTCCCAGATTGTTTTGCACAGATGGTTCTTCATAATCCACTCTTTTCAAATTCTATATTTTAAAAAAGAGGTCTTCCCATATCACACATCACAAAATTCTTCAGTTCTATCATTCTCTATCTGAATGTCTCTGCTTTATTTTCTTTGTAACATTTTTATTTAACTGAAATGATTCTGTTTCTTTCTTTATTTTCACAAGTATATACTCACTCATACCCTACCTCCCAATTAGACTATAATCCTTGAGAAGACAGGGCTTATATTTCCCATGGCCAGCTATATCCTGGCACATAGTGTTTGCTGAAGTATTAATAATAGAACAGATGTGTAAAACCAGAGGACCAAAAAGAGACCAATTAAAACCACTGGGCAAGGCTTTATTGGAAATACACGCTCTGGGGCTGAACTCTCCCGTCCATCACAGTGTGTACGGGAGAATGGCACACGAGTTGGGGCATACAGACAATTTCAAAAGGCCCAGTCAGGAAGGGGAGGGGTTGGGGCAGGAAGAGAAGGTGAGAGTCCTTCCTGGATAGGTCAGGAAAAACCCACTGATTGACAGGAGGTGCCTCTACAGGTGACGTCAGTGTCTGGCTGGCCACTTTTAGGTGGATACCCTGAACCCTGAACCAACCTAACAAGATGAAAGATGTATTTATGAAAGATGTTCATGTATTTCTATTGTGCCTTCAAAAAAGAGTAATCTATTAATACCATAATTTAACATACCCCACAGCTAAATCTCAAAGATTATCTCCACTGGCAATCTCATAGTTAAAACCAGCAAACTTCGTATTTAGTATTTAATTATAAATACAAAGCCTGTTTGCTTTATATATCACCAACTGACTATGTAATAAGAAATCAAATTTCAGTACTGTCATCATGCATCTTATGACATCTTTTGATGATTCCTAAATATTTTAGCTTAAAATATTGTGGCTTTAAGATATTATAAGCAAGCAATGAGGATACTCATGAAGTATGCAAACACAACATAGCCTTTACTCCTGCTTTATTTCTTTTTTAAATTGTCAATGGCACTTTTATTTATTTATATGTGGTGCTGAAAATCGAATCCAGTGGCTCACACATGCTAGGCAAGTGCTCTCCCACTGAGCTACAATCCCAGCCCTGCTGATTTATTTCTTAAATGTTGATGCCTATGTTATTAACATTTTGTTTCTTATTACAATGGATCATACCCTTTAAAGTATCACATAAAGGGTCTTTCTTTATATGTATATTTATGTTAATTTTAAAGTCCAGCCTTTCCTATTGAAATGGCATTTGTGCAATATAAACATAACTCTCACAGATTTTAATTTATAATTATGAAAATAAGCACTAAATATTATTTGTTCTGATTACAAAATAAATGAATGATTTTTCATCCTCTTTAGTTCTCTGTTTTCACCAATAGGTGGCAATGAGCATTCCTCCCTACATTTGCTTTATCATATCTGGAGACCATTGTAAAATCTAAGCACTATGCTATAACAGTATAGGATTTTGCTAATAAGTAGTTACAGCAGGACAATCTGATCTAAAAGACAATTTCTTTTTCTTGTGTAACAACTCTAATTGTTTAAATTTTTTTAGAGTAAAATCTTCAACAATATTTCTGTAGGCCATGTAGAATAATTCTCTGAGCATTCTATATAGAAGCCCTGAAAATATCAGAAAGGTCTTTTCACATGCAGCATCACATATTTTTTCAACTATTTCTCATGAAATGTGGCTTCTTATATTCCATTCTTCTTACTTTCTTTGACATTTTCCAACTGATCTCGATCCTTATTAAAACATGGCACCAAACTTGATCACAGTGTACTATCTAGACAGTGAAAAATCCAATAAGACTATTAGCCAACTTCCTATGCATATGATATTCCTATTAAACTACCTCAAAACTGTTAGCTCATTTTGCCATGCGTGTCACACTGTAGATTTGACAAGGCTTACATATTTTTAAAAATGTGATCAGTTTTGTTCATCTCTTCTATTCTGGAACCAAATACAGGTGTGTTTATTAACCCCAATTGTATTTTAACAATCTTTGGTGTTCTGATTCTTTATCTCAGCATGTTATGTCACTTTGAATATCAATTCAGTTTTCTTTTGATCATCTTTCTAAAATTTACTGTCAATAATTTGACGAGATTCTCTCCCTTCTCTTTTATCCCAGTAATTGATTTAAAAATTTAAACTTACCTGAATTAAAAATATTTCTTTGATCTCAAGATCTCAACCAGGAATATGGATATTATTCCCTGCTGTTGTTAAACTGAAAGTTGTGATCCACAACAGAACTATGTCAATCTGCTTACCAGGAATTATGAATGACAAAATTCAGAGTTTTGGTAACTCTGACCTAAGGTCAGACAGAGGCATCTCTGCTATGCAGCACACATGAGTTCTTTTAGACTTTCATTGTGAACCTATACTATATGTAATTCTCAACAATATGGCACAAATATAAAAAGACTACTTTATCCTCAGTGTAATCCTTAAACCATAATATTGCCCACATCAAAACTTTGAGAACAGTCTCTTAGATGTTACTTTTTACCATTACTTTAGTGGCCCATGAAGAGTCAATATTTCTCAGTTTCAATCTTTATGTTTTTAGCTATATCCCTATTGTAGTTTTTTTCTTATTTAGTGTATAAATCATGACGGAGATTCCTCACAGCAAAATAAACTCCCATCGGTTTATGTGCTTCATGTTTACAAAGGCATCATTGCCTAATTACAGCTGTATTGGTCCACAAGCCACAGCTCAGAATTATTCAGTATGAGGCAATAACGGAGTCTTTGATGTAGAGCCCTTTAACGCAAGACAATGCAAATGACATTTACTAGCAATTTTTTCCCCCATTAATGAACAGTACTTCAGGGAGTGTAAAGGCAAGAGGCATATAATTTCTGAACTATTTAAATTGCTAATTAGATCTGTACAGGAGGTGTATTCCTAATGCAGACGATTACAACGGCTCCTAAGTGTTTGCCTTACACTTGCTAATTACTGCAGAAGCCAATTAATTGCTGTTGACTTTTTGTATTCTTTTGCATATCGCCAGTTAATATTTACATTTATAATGAAGACAAAATTGGCAAACACTGTGTCATTTTGTAATGAACAATTCCAGTGTCTAAACAATGAACACATTATCCTCATTTGTGCCTGAAGACTGCAGCTGATTAGCATATGTTCTATGCATGCTAGAACGTTGCTCTTTCTTCTCAAGAGTAAAAACATGACTTAGGTGCAGGACATACAAGTGCAATGTCTCCAGGGCTCTTAAAATTTGTTTCTACCATATGCCATATGGCAACAAAATAGTAGGTCTAGAGAAGGACAAGATTGAAATGGCCAGAATTTCTTCACATCAGATAAGTGTGTTAGCTTGCCATTACTATAAAAAATATCCAATATAAGCAACTTATAAATAGGAAAGATTTATTTTGCCTGACAGTTCTGGATGTTTCTATCCATCATTGGTTGGCCCCATTGCTTTGTTCCAGTAATGAGGCAGCCATCATGGCAGAAGTGCACTGGCTGAGCAAAACAACTCAACTTGTGACCAGGAAGCAAAAGAGAGAAAGGTGAAGAGACTTGGGTCCACTATCCCTTCAAGATCAACCCCCGCAAAACCTGAAGACCTTCTGAGTCCCTCATCACTTAAAGACTCCAACATTTGCAGTAACACTGTGCTGGAGCCAAAGCCTTTCACGCATGGATCTCTGGGGGACATTCCAGATCCAAACTAAAGCTGTATTAAGAGAAGACTGAGGAAAACTGCAATTCTTTTTGACTACTCACTATTTCTACTACCTATGAATGAAGGAGAAAATTACCACATAATAGAGATTTCCCACTATAGATGTCAAATTTCCTAGCATCTTTTGCAACCACGATGGAGCATTTGTTAGGATCTATTGATGAAATGAAATGCACCATTTCAGATCTGCAATCAGGATCCAACCAGGCAAAGAAGCCAGGAACACAATGGACTTTTCTAGTCACTACTGCAGTTAGTAAGAATGATGTAGTAGTACTAGTCTTACCATCCAGTGTTCAGTACTCAAGGTGTCAACAATGAAAGCAATAGCAAATAGCATGTGATTATGCATATGGAGTGTTTTTAATTTAGTTTCTGTTTTCTTTTTTTATTTTTATGGCTTTGCAACCTTTTGGCCGGTTCAGGTTAGAACCCTGGTGATTCTGAGAACAACTTAGTCATTTAAATTCTTTTCTGTCCAAAATCATCCAGAAATAATAAACCATTTGTGGCCCAGAGTACCATGTTTTATATGTTCTTTGACTTTGTTTCATCCAGAAATAATAAACCATTTGTGGCCCAGAGTACCATGTTTTATATGTTCTTTGACTTTGTTTCATCAAATAATTTATTCAGATGCCTTCTATTAAGATCTAAAGAAAATGCGGATGAATCCATTTCTAGCTTTGCATTACCACCAAAAGCAAATAAATAAAACACAAACACAGAACCACAAAGGCACACGTATGCCAACTTTTGTCTTCACTGTTACCTGCCAAAGGGAGTAAGTTGGAAATAATTCTTTTCTTAACCAGTGTATTTGTCAGAGTATGTATTGTAAACAGCAGGGGCCCGAAGTGATTTTGTCAACCGGTTTTCCAACAGTGAAAACATAACTTTCATTCGCAACAACCTCTGGGCACTGCAAACAAAAGAGAGGTGGAAAATGAGTTTTTGAACAAGCAAGACTTCTCACCACCTCATCTAGGGTAGAGGAGCTATTCTGTCATTCCCACACTTCATTATTTCTCCTGTAACACGGCACTCAAGGCATTAGAGACAGAGAGGGAATAAGAATAAATCAGTACGAAGTGAATAATTTAGCTTCCAAAAATTAAAAGCCCCCAAAGATATTGAAAATGAGGAGTCTCTATACACTGTGAGGACTCTCAAAAATAAAAAAATGTGATAAATGTTTAACAATTTGATCTGCAAAAATATAAAAAGTAAAAAGTTCTAATTTGCCCTATTCTTGATTTAAATACAGTCACTGTGGAGAATTTCAACACACACATGGGATTTCACCGAACACAGACTTGGGAAGAGATGTTCAATAGCACATCAGGTAACATTTCCACCATCCAGTTGTAAACACAATTCAGGTATATAGATGTAAATACCCCATGAGTATAAATGATAGTAAAATGTAGTTAAATAATTGGAAAATTATAAGTTTTGAGCACCTAGTATTTGTTGCAGTATAATTTATTTCATTGCATAAGTCTATAATTAAATATAGAATATAATTTAGATTTTAATAACTATCTCTAAAAATTCATGAAAATTTAAACTATTACTTTTGCAAGTGAGATGGTGTGAGCTAACTTTGGCACAATACTGTAATAAGTTGCAAATAATTAACTGATGCTAAGGTTCTATTCCTTGCTCATTAGAATTGAGTTTTGTCCATTTATAACAAAGGTTTCAAGATTCACTTTGCTGCATAATCCTTAGAAGAAATCAGCTTGAATGTGTTATGACTAACTTGATAATTATTTTTCTTTGACCATTGGAAAAATGCTTCTAGGAACAATTGTAATATGTGCTAGTAATGGTATTACTAATATTAATAGGTAAGTCCCTATTACTTATACATGCTATAGTATCTACTATGATGAAGTCTTCAAAGGTGGATATGTGAATGTTACTTTATTTCCCAAGGTGTTTTCATTGTGCTTAAGAGAAAACAGGTTACTATGAGCTAATATTCACTTTATTCGAATTTTTAAACATCAGTCAACTGCGTTCAAAATCATTGTATTTTTATGATTATATAAATATAACATATTTATACAATACTAAAGCATCCATTGATTTTACCCTGATTAAAATGTTCATAAGCACTCAAACTAGTGCAATATTCAGACTAACACAAGGAGTGTAGAGAAGACATAGGCATATCTGTAGCCTTTGATGTTCAACTCTATGTAAACAAATATCATCTCGTATATATGCATATTTGAGTGCATTGGTGTGACTGTACATGGGTGTGTATGTGATATTTTAGTCTTATTTTTCAAGCAAAAAAATAGAGATTATGACATTACTCAATACTACTTGCTTAATTATTTTCAAAGTCACTCATCCACTTTTCAAGAAATATTTGTTTCAAGATACATTTTTGTTGCTTTGTCTTCACTGACAATTTGGCTTAGCCTGATTGTTTACTCATTGATGAAAATTTTAATTTCCTAAAATGAACAATGATTAAAATCACAAAGTCAGGCAGTAACATCTTGCAAAGGCCAAGAAAAATGAAATATTGGAAGAATCTTCATCTGTGGTATATGGAACAAACATGCCAGATTAGAAAGCCTAATGTGTATTAACAGAGTCAAAGTGAGAATATTTGGCCTCTTAAGCTAACCAGTCCTGGAAACATTTACAGTGCTATTTCTGTTCTGTAAGTTGCCAGAGACTTGCTTATTGTATTTGAACTTCTACCTTTCTCCACTTCTTTACATGTTTAATTTCATGCATTAATTGCTTTGAAAGTTCTCAGAAGTAATAACATTAGCCTCATGTTTTTCTTTCATTTCCAGATTGCAAAGCCAGAGCTTCTTAAAAACAATTCCTCTTCTGATGAAGCCACACATGTGCCTCGTCTCTGACGTTTCACTGATGCAAGGACACTGTGATAAATCAACTTCTCATGTAATTACAGAACTTAAATGTATAACATCCATCAAGCAACTGTTTCTGTTTTCTCTCTCTGTGCTTTTTTTGGCCCCTCCCTCTCAGGAACTGAAACAGGCATGGGCCGGATTTATACATTGTTCACAGTACTTTCAGGTTTTCTCTAGATGCTCAACTTCATTCCACACCTGCTCTGAATTCTCCCCTGTTACCCTTTCTCCCTCCGAGAGTCTCACACTTCCCACTGTATTTGACAAGGCGCTCTAGGCTTTAGAGGGAACAGTTTAATTGTAATCAAACCCTCCCTTGATTGTATCATTAAAATGAAATTTAAAGGAAATACAAGAAAGGAATATTTAAATTTTTTTTTGAATATTAAAAAATAAATTACAAACTTTATTGACTCAAATTAATTCACTGCCTTATACAAACAGGGCAAGCTTCCTGCCACTCTGCAATTCCTTTTCTGTGGACTCCTCACCCCTCTGCTCTGATTCTCTGAGCACAAAAAGAATGACATAATCTAGGTTGAACTAAAGGACATTTGGAAAGCTTCCAAGATGTCCAGTTAACTGGACTAAAAGAATAAAGGATTGGGGGCTCCCTCTTAAGTTTAATTTTCTATGTTGTCACTAACTTACAGTTATGGATGTGTGAATTTCTTGATGAGCCTCCTGGTCCTCCTCCCTGGAAGAGTATGCTCCCAGACGTCTCATCTGTGCTTTGTTCTCACCCAGCATGCTCTTTGTTTGGAGTTAGTGGTGATGGATGCATGTGGCACAAAAAACCCCTGTGAAATCACTCAAACAGAAGGAACAGGAGAAGATTAGAGGAAACCAGCTGGCTAGAATGAAATTGGCAAGGTTCAGCCAGTGAAAGTCAACTTGCCAAGATTTAGTCTTCTGTTAGGTCATCTGTTTCCTCCTAACTAAACAACTCTTGGATATTTATAGACATAAATGAATTTTTATTCTCTGCAATAGCCAATAACTTGTCATTTCTGGTATTTGAATGTCAGTCATGGGGAAAAAACAAGGACTTGTATAGAGAATACTCAAATATAGTCACCTACAAGTAGAAAACAAGGAACAGATATATTTTTCTAGACTGAGTGCCAAACCAACACAGAATTCGTGGAGACTGTATAGTTGGCAGAAATTCTACATATTGCTGGACATCTGAACATTATTTATAAGACTTTCCAAAGTTCTTAAACTTTGGAGTATGTACATTTCCCATCCTCTAACTTCAGGCTTCCAAATTTCTTGAATGGTCTATAATCACTTGTAGTGATGAGGTGTTTCCTCACCTAATTTCAATCAGTTCTGAATCTTAAAACTAAAGCTCCAAGTTTAATTTGTGCCTCATTTGTTGAGGTGGAAAGTTTGACTTTGTTTATTTGAGGTTTAGTACATATCTCAAAAATCCATTTTTGCATAATTTTCATAGCAAGTTATCATGTGATTGCATTGTTTCCTCATCTTTCTTTCAAGTTCAAAAAAAGTCAAAGTGACTTGTGGTTTATTGTCATCTAGAACTGATATTTGTCATGTAGGAAGTTTGGAAAAACAGTCAGAAACTTATTTATATGTGTGTGTATGTGTAGGATCCAACTGTGTAAATACAAAACAGCCATAGAAAAGTACATGTGTGTTTATAAAAAATCTTTTATTTATGTAAATGTACCTGTCATATTTTTGTCTACTTTTCAGTGACTCAAAAGGTCAATGATCTATAGTAATTTTAATTTTCCTATGTTTAAGTACCATGAGTCACAAACAGAATGAGTGGGGACAACCAGATCAATGTTTGCAGCTAATTGTGCCTTCCTACAGATCAGCAGGACTGCAGGGTATTCTTGTGGTCATGGGGTACATAATAAAGTTTGTCAAAAAATATTTTAAATTTTCCATAAGGTAAAAATAACTATTTTGTGAAACATAGAGGTCTACAAAGTTGAAAACATCGCTAAGTTATGAGGTAAAAATAT
Organism: Geosciurus inauris; assembly: GCA_004024805.1. Classification (NCBI taxonomy): domain Eukaryota; kingdom Metazoa; phylum Chordata; class Mammalia; order Rodentia; family Sciuridae; genus Geosciurus; species Geosciurus inauris. The sequence continues at coordinate 61,657 of PVHX01003937.1, forward strand.
GCATAAGAAATGTGAGTAGGGGAAAAAAAAAACATGACTCAGACATAGCTAATAACTCATAAAAACATTTCCTGACAAAGTATTTCAGCTATTGGAACTACACAAAATACTTGATTACTTTCTCTTTCAAATTTCAAATTGTAGGGGTTGCAGTTTCTTAAAGCTTTAAGACCTGGAGAATCAGAAACATCCATTAGCAAAAGGAACTAGGTGCAAGAAACATTCTGAGGTAGGAGAAGCTGTGGGAATGTAGTATAAACTGTACAAAACAGAAACAGGTATTTGGATTCAAACATCATGGTAAATGGAGGCTAGTGTTGACTGATTATCAATTATTTAGGAAAAGCCACAAATCCAGATTTACAAAGGAAATTTCCCAATTTGAAATTATCAGTTCAAAAGATAAAGAAAAAAAATTCTGTGATCAAATTAATAATAATAGCAATGATAATAATAACAACAACAACATGGTAGCAACTAGTTTGCAACTTAAGTTCAGTTCCTATAGAAATACATGCATATACACTTAGAGAAAAATGATGAGGGTATTTACAAATCTTCTAATACCTGGAAAGAGCTTCAAGAGAGAGGTAACTAGTTGGTGTTCTTTGCTCTCTCACTCATAAAATGGTGTGCTATTGAAGACTGTGTGTTAGACTACCCATTGCCAGATCTGCATCTTCACCATCACCTTCAAAGATTTCTTCTGCTTAGAGAGGAGAAGCAGGACCAGTCATTTCCCTAATACTCTCCCCGAATGATAGCATTTGCCAGCGAGAGACACTTGTACAAGTCTTGGAAGGCAGAAGGGAAAGAGACCATTATTCTTTGGAAGCAGTTCAGTCCAGACTTGTGGGAAGATGTGATTCATGGGGGCTTCTTGGTAAGCTCCTGAAAACCACCCTTTTGCTGCCACACAGTGAAATAGTTGGTGGGGATTTCCCAGTGATTCTTGAGAATTGCTGAAGCTTCTGAAGACACCCATTGAGAACTACATCTTTAGAGATTCAGGCTAAGATATCGGTAGTAGCTTCACATTTTTCAAAGGTCAGCTAAGCCTCTCTTATATCCCAACCATTTGTAACAGGAATACATAAAGTGACTTTCATATTCCTAGCTATATCATAACTGACACATAGTAGCTTTTGAAAGAACAGAGATGTGAAAATGAAGGTAGATGCATTAGAATCAGTGTTGTAGAGGAAAAAGAATTCATTGTTAAAATTCATTCTATTTTTGAATAGGAAAATCATTTACTTCATAGGTATTTAATGTATTATTGGGTACAGTCTGTTCGGATACAGTCTGGTTTTTGTTGTTGTTGTTGTTGTTGTTTTTGGTGCCAGGGATTGAACTCAGGGGTGCTCGACCACTGAGCCACATCCCCAGCCATATTTTGTGTTTTTATGCAGAGACAGGGTCTCACTGAGGTGCTTAGTGCCTCACCGTTGCTGAGGCTGTTTTTGAACTCGTGATTCTCCTGTCTCAGCCTCCCAAAGTGCTGGGATTACGGGCGTGTGCCACTGTGCCTGGCTTGTTTTTTTTTTTACATGTTTTTAAAAAATTTTCCTGACCATATGGTAAATGAGACCAGTGGGTATAGAATCAAGGAAAAGTGGGTGGGGAATAAAGATTATATTTCAAATCTTTTTATTTTATATTTTGAGGCAAGGTCTCACTCAGTTGCTGAGGCTGGCCTCAAACTTGTGATCTTCCTGCCTCACCCTCCCAAATTGCTAGAATTACAGGTGTGTACCATGTCCTGTGACTGTGGACCTCTTCAGAAGTAGAACTACACTCTTTAGAGATTACTTCCTCTCATCTTTTTTTTTCTATTTTTTTTTTTGCTGTGGTTGACAACAGTCAAAATAAAGGACCAAAAATAGGTTATTACTAATTCTAATTCATTGCTAAAATGGAAGTGTGCATTTTGCTTATACTCTACTGAAAATCTCCCTGCTAAAAAAACTTCCAAGTGTGCTTTCACTTTATAAACACATACATGCACTCACTCACGTATACACCTATTCTCTTGCTATTTAATGCTCTTAATTATCACATCATTTTGCAGTAACTTACTTTAGTATTTTTATTGTTTTTTTAAACATTCACTCATTTATACAGCAAATATGTAGTTGTACCTACTAGATGCCACATACCCTTTGTAGGCATTTTGTATAGAGAAATAAAAGGAAGTTCACTCCTTCCTTGAATTTAAATTCTAGCAGGGGGAAAACAGATGCATAGCAGACATATAAATAAATATGCAATAAGCCATGTAAGGAGTTCTAGAAGGAATGGGGTAGAAGACAAGCCTATGGAAGGCTATATATTTGAGTAGTACTTTAATAAAGATATCTACTAACATAAAGAACAGTGAAGAAGAAGACAAATAGGACCAGTCATTTCCCTAATACTCTCCCCGAATGATAGCATTTGCCAGCGAGAGACACTTGTACAAGTGTCTGCTTGAGAGACCACAAGATCTTTTGCCTGCTTGAGAGACCACAAGATCCAAGAGGGAACAGACATCCATAGAAAAGTTCTTAGATTCCATTCTGAAGGGAGGAAAAGGGAGAGATGTGTGCAGAAAAGTGATACAACCTGATTTTCAGTTTTTAAAAAATATTTTTAGTTGTAGATAGATACAATATATTTATTTTACTTATTTATTTTTATATGGTGCTGAAGATCGAACCCAGTGCCTCACATGTGCTAGGCAAATGTTCTACCAATGAGCTACAACCCCAGCCTGATATTCAGTTTTAATATGATCACTCCGGGCAGCTATGTGAAAATGTGAATGGGAGGTAAAGAGTAAAGCACTAAAAGTAAACTAAACTAAACTAAAACTAAAATTTTCTGCCTATCCAATGTCAGACTGTAATGATCTCAGGACCTTTATTATCTGTAAAATATGAAGTTGACTAGTACCACCTAGAAGATGCTGCAGGAATTAGATCAGCTGACACATGAAATGCACTCAGATCCTCACCTGGCTCACTCTGGCCAGCAGCAATAGTGGCTGTAGCAGCAGCAGCAGTAGCAGCAAACCACCTTGTCCCCTGTCACACAGGCTCAGGAACAATTTAGAAATTCTCTCTCAGAATTTTCCCTATCCTCATGCAAACTACCACACACCAATTATTTTATTTTGCGGATGTGTTTTTTTTTTTTTTTTTTCAGAAATGGGATTTTTACATGTTTTTTTCTCTGAATCACTTACTTTGTAATCCAATAATATTCATGGATATTCTATTACATTGACACAAGTGGATCTCTATAAATGGGTTAGTACAGCATGGCCCCCATAGTCTGGAGACACTATAATTTTTCAACATTTTCTATAGATTTTTTCCATCCTTGTCCTACTGTGACTACTGTGTGTCATCATACATCATACACAGAGTGAGGTAGGTTCTTAGAGATGGGACTAATGTCTGATGGTGATATGTATTTTAAATCTGGATTGTCACCACCAAATTATACTTTTAAAAGATAGTTTTCATTTCTTTTCCTATCAATAGCATGTTCCAGAGCTTTTCGAATATTATCTTAATTGCCTAGACATGTTATTTTTTAAATTTTGATAAGAAACATTATCATTTTAGTTTGTATGACCCTAAGTGATAGAAATACTATGCCTGTTTTCCTATTTTATTAGGTTTTTAGACTAAACAAGTTATGATTTTGTGCATATAATTTGTTCAGTGCTTTTACTGATTCATAAGTTATTTTGACATAGGCAATATTTTTATATTGTCCGTATTTTCATCACATATGCCATTTTTACCTTAATTGTAGTGACTATCTAATAAATTTCTAAAACTTTTGTGCATAATCAAACCTACCAGTATTTTTTCTTATAACTGTGGCATTTTGATGATACTTCATAAAACCTTCCCTATTCAGAAAGAAATAATTTTCTAATACTTTACAATTCTAAAATTTTTATGTGTGGATCACTAATGAATCTGATAGTCTATTTTAGATTTGATTAGGGAGGGATATAATTATTTCCATGAAAAAATAATCAAATACTAAGAATTATTTTCTAAAGTAGATCTGGAAATTCTATATCCAGATCCGGCTACAAAACTGAGTGTGGGTAGCTCACACGCTCTCTTCTCCCTATCTATTTGGGAAGCCATGATTTTAGTATATATTAGGAGGAGCTGGGATCTGAGCCACTACTAAGATGGAAGCCGCTAAAGAGAGCTCCAGATTCACACTGGGCTTGGTGAAAAAGAAGAAAAGTCTTTGGTTAGGTCCTGTGATATGGGGATTTACTTGTTACTACCATATAAAAGAGCCTGTCCTTTCTAAAGCAGGCACCAAATGTCAAGAATCTCTCTCACTATAGTATGGGTTAAATCTGTTATCTGATTTCTGAGGAGAGGAAAACCATTGGCAGAAATAATCTAAACGAATCATTTTGTAAAAGAATTTAGGGATTTGAAAGAGAACACATATAATTGTGGGGTCCATGTGAAAGCTATATGTAACAAAGTAAGAAAATAACAGAAGTCTTATTAGGGAAGAAAGTGGAAGTCAGGATAGATAAATAGGATGGACAGACTCTTAACTAATACGCAAAACTAAGTTAAAACAAATGCCATTAAATCAACTAATTATTTCTTATGCTCTTTGCGAGAAGGTGGTTGTTTTCCTGTCTTGAGGAGGCTTCTCTTTTTCCTGATGATTTATTCATTCTGGGCATCGAATCTGTACAGGATGCTTCTGCATCAACTAAGAGAGAGAATGAGAAAGTGCAGTGGCCCAGGCTGCTTTCCCCCCACCACCTTGATTGCTGTCCTTCTGGCCTCAGGGGAACCACTTGTCACCTCACAGTGACTATGATATCTACTACTGCAGAGGAGAAAAAAATTTTAGCTGTTGCAAAACATTTTCTAGTGATTTAAGGATCTAGCAGTCTACCAACTCACTGTTATAATGAGCTGTGGGGCTTTTCCCTTGGATTTTGCAGGACGTGCCCTTGAATTATTTATAACAGAGCAGCCACCTGCTTGCGACGATTTTCCATTTTGCCTTATATTCAACAGGCCTTGTCAATGGCATTTTCAGGTACAGTGGCACTCCACACTACACCCTGCAACTCCCTGTTAGAACAGTGCTGACCATGGGCTTCCAGACACCTTCAGGGTTGCTTTCCACCATGGCGTGGCCTTTGTCTAATAGATAGTTCTACCAGCTTCATTGTGAAGAGCCGTGCTTGTTCAATTGTTCAACCAAGTACTGTTAACTCTAGCAAGGAAAGTCTTTCTCTTTTCTTTTTCCCCAGAACACTGAAATTTATGAGTATATATGTTTGTGTGGACAAAAGGCAATTTGAGTGGTGGTAAGGGGAAACCAACCCACCTGCATTCAAAGTACAGCTCTGTGCAGGCAAACAAGCAGCACTTCCGTTCTTTCCTTCCTCCACTTTAACAAAAAGAAACATCACATGTTTGAGTAGACAACAAGAGGTACTATTAGGATTCAGAAAATTGAAAACCTAGACTGCAATAAAAAAAAAAAAAAAGACAGTCACAGGGGAATTCATAATAGCTTCCCTACATTTTAGTGGAATACTTCCGTTTTTTATTCAACTGGCAAACAGTGTTCACAAACAACAGCAGAGAACAAAAGCTGTGATTTATATTTATGGACAGGTATACACGCACCCCTGACCTCCTGCTGCCTCCCTCACCCTCCGTACCAGAAGCAATTTATGGAGGCTGGTCTAAATAAACATTAAGGAGGCAAGGCCACAAACTGACAGCCAGGAAAATCAATGGTCTCCAGAAACCAGCAAGTAGGATCAATAAAAGAGATTAGGCATCACAAGCTGGTGTAAGGCCGTTACAGGTAAACGCGGCTTGCTCTGCATCTGACAGGGTTCCTGGCAACAGGATAAAAATTCATATAACAGAAGCACACAGCAAGTAACCAATGGAAGCTCTCCCTGAATTGTAGAGACTGACAGATGACCCTGGGATGAAAGAGATTTAGATGGAGACCTTTGGGAATTTTCAATTGCTTTTCCAGCATCATCTCACACAGCTGGATAGCTGCCCACAGGAAGTAGTGCAGATGTATCTTTTGAAAAATCTCTCTGCTTTTGTTTCTCATTAGTTAGCTTTCTCTGGATTTATTTATTACTTCTTCCTGGACACAAGCCAGCACAACTCAGCCCTCCCTGCCCCCCTGTAGATTCTCTCTCTCTCTCTCTCTCTGTCTCTTTCTCTCTCTCTCTCTCTCTCTCTCTCCTCACACACACACACACACACACACACACATATTCATACACACCCTTTCCACATTCCTTTATTAACAGGACTATTTATACTCAAATGCACAGCGAGTACATATAGGAACAGCTGTGATGCAAATTTAGCCTATTTTTATATGTCTCAAAAGAAAATCCATGCACTCTTAGCTTAAAATATTGGACCACTAACTTGCAAACTCAAATTGACAGCAGAAGAATGAAGGATAATTGCATTGTTGAGTTTGCAGGTTAATGCCCGCTCTTTTGTCAACAAAAGAATAAAGGATAATTATGTTCTTGAAAAGCAGAGACACTAAAAGAGGAAGGAGCAAGGCCAAAAGGGCTTTCCCTGTGTGTGGATCTGGCCAGTTAGAACTTGAAAATTTAAATCTTACTTTTAGGAACCACTACTAAAAAAAAAAAAACAAAAAAAAAACATGCTTTACTTTGTCTCTGGATTTCCATTTAGAAATGGGGATAAGGCCTATGTCTGACAAGAATGTAATAGAACAGCAGATGAGGATGGGGATAGAAAAAGAGAAAGTTCAATTTCCTTGAACACTGAAAGACAATTGGAATTTTAATTGAATTTTAATCTAGGGACAGGACAGAAGTGAGGCTAATACACTCAATTGTAGTAAACTGGGGGAAATAACTTATCATTTTCTAGCACCTCTTCACCCTAAAACTAATGCTTACAATTTACCACATAGTTTCTTGAAATTATTAGATTGTGTGTTCTCCACACTAGTGAGAACCATGCTCTGTTTTCCTATGTGTATACTCTATTTCATACCTTGTAAGGGCTCAATAAATATTTACAATATAGTTTGAATGTACATTGATAATAAAGCGTATTGTTTCTGTTTGTAGATTAGGACTACTTAGAAGAGCAAATTTATATACATGTTATATACATGTTATATATGTGTATATACACATGCATATATACAGAAACGGAGAGGGAAAGAAATTGAATAATCTATTTTATGAGGCTATGATACCTATTATTTTTATTTTCAACTTTCATACTTGATTCTGTAAGAGGATTTTATGCTCTGCTTGCTGCCATGTGATTTGTACAGCCTTCTGTGAAGACCTCTCACTCCACCTCACCGACATCAGACCTGGAGCCCTTGGGATCCCAGCCAGTGTTATTGAGCAGAAGTTGCAGGTGGCCAGTGGAGAGCAAAAGTGTTAAGGGCATCAGGTTTTCTGTCTGATCTCTTGCTCTTTTGTCTTTGACATGAGAATAGTACAAAGAGGTAAAGGCTCTCCTTTCAGCTTGGATCCATCCCAGAATGAATCAATCATATCACAAAAAAACCATCAGAACTGTAGCTGAAACATGAGGAATGTGCCATGTGAATGAGTAATAACCCTTTGTTGCAATAAGCCACAGAGGTTTGGGGATTATTTGTTACCACAGCCTTACCCAATACAATCTCACTAATACACAGACTTATATTTCATTTCCTAATTGAAAGATAGTTATACAGATAACATATTTAATGAATATGTGTAAAGATATAGTGCACTTTGTAGGGTCCCTCCTTTCTAAGCCAACTAGTATTCCCTTATTATATCTGAGAGAGAACAGTTCAAAAAATCACAGATTTATAGGATGAAGCTAATTTATAGGCTAACCTAATGTATAAACTAAAAACTAAGCTTTTATTAGTACATTATAGTTTTACATAATAGTGGAGTTAATTTTAACATAATCATACATACATGGAATATAATTTGCTTTATTTCGGTCCCTAGCATTTCTTCTTTCCTTTACCTCTTCCCTCTTCCTATTCCTCTTCCTGGCATTCCTTCTATTTATGTACTTTTTAAAAATCGGTGTTTTATACATAAACAAAAAGGTGGAATGCACTGTGGTATATTGACATATGTACATAACAAAATTTGGTCAATTTCATTCTTCACTCTCTCCTTTATTCCCATCCCTCTTCTCTCTTTTTCTTTCCCCTTCCTCTACTCCACTGAATTCCCTTTACTTTTCATGGATTCCTCATTCTCCCCACTTTATTTATTCCTAATCATGCTCTAGCTTTCACCTGTAAGAGAAAACATTCACCCTTGACTTTCTGAGTCTGGCTTATTTCACTTAGCATGTTCTCTACTTCTATCCACTTACCAGAAAATACCATAATTTCATTCTCCTCTATGTGAATAAAACTCCACTGTGTATATACACAACATTTTCTTTATCCATTTATCTGTTGACAGGAAACTGGGCCCCTAACTTAGCTATTGTGAATTGCATTGCTATAAACATTAATGTGCCTGTACCACTAATGTACGCTGATTTTAGTTCTTTTGGATAAACACCAAGGAACGGAATAGTTTTGTCATATGGTGATTCCATTCCTAGTCTTTCAAGTAATCTTTGTACTACTTTTCAAGTGTTGTACTAATTTGCAGTCCCACCAACAATGTATGACAGTACCTTGTCCCCACATTTTTGCCTGCATTCTTATTATTTATAGTCTTGATAATTGCTATTCTAACTGGAATAAGATGAAATCTCAATGTACTTTTGATTTTCATTTCCCTGATTGCTAGGGATGTTGCACCTTTTTTATATATTTGTTGGCTATTTGTATTTCTTCTCTTGAAAGATGTCTACTTGGTTCTTTAGCCCATTTCTTGATTGAGATATTTGATTTTGTTGTTAAGTTTCTTGAACTCCTTGTATATTCTGGATGTTAATTCCCTGTCAGAGGAGCAGCTGGAAGATATTTTCTCCCATTCTGTAGGCTCGCCATGTTCTTGTTTCCCTTGCTGTGCAATAGTTTTTTTAAGTAGAGGCCCACCTTTGATTCATAGTTTTACTTCTTGAGCTTTAGGAGTCTTGTTAAAGAAGTGAGACCTGCACCAATATGTTGGAGTGTTGAGTCTGTATTTTCTTCTCAAAGTTGCAAAGTTTCTAGTCTAAATCCTAGGTCTTTGATTCACTTTGAGTTGACTTTTGTGTAGGGTGAGAGATAAGGGTCAAGTTTCATTCTTGTACATATAGATATTCAATTTTCCCAGCACCATTTGTTGAAAAGGCAATTTTTTTTTTCTCCAACATAATTTTTGGCACCTTTGTCAAGCATCAAATGACTAATTATGTGGTTTTGTCTCTGTGTCTTCTTTTCTACTCCATTGGTCTTCATGGCTGTTTTTATGCCAATACCATGCTGTTTTTAGTACTATAGATCTGTATTATCATTTGAGATCAGGCATTATGGTCCCTCTAGCATCACTCTTGTTGCTCAGGAAAGCTTTGCCTATTCTGAGTCTTTTATTCTTCCAAATGAATTATAGGGCTGCTCTTTTCTAGTTCTCTGGAGAATGTCATTGGTATTTTGATGGGCATTACATTGACCCTGTATAGTGCTTTTGTAGGATGGCAATTGTAACAGTATTAATTTTGCCTATTCAGTAACATAGGAAGTCTTTCTATCTTCTAAGGGCTTCTTTTATTTCTTTGTTCAATGTTCTATCATTTTCATTGTAGAGTTCTTTCACCTCCCAACTATATTTTTTCCCAAGTTTTATTATTTTTATTTTTGATGTTTTTGTGAATGGAATACTTTTCCTGATTTCATTCTCATCAGATTCATCATTGGAGTATAGAAAATCTATTGTTTTATGTTAATCATGTATCATGCTACTTTGCTGAATTTGTTCTTTGGCTCTTGAAATCTTTTGGTGGAATTTTCTGTTCCATATATAGGATCATATCATCAGCAAACAGATAACTTGGCTTTCACCATTCCTATTTGTATCCCTTCAATTTCCTTCTGCTTGATTTCCCTGACATTAGTTGCAAGAACTATTATTGAATAGGATTGGTGAGAGTGGCCATCTTTATCTTATTCCTGATTCTAGAGGAAATGCGTTCAGTTTTTCCCATTCAATATGATATTTATCTTGGGTTTGTCATACACAGCCTTTATAATATTGGGTTAAGTTCCTTCTGTCCCTACTTTCTCCAGTGTCAGTTGGCCCACCTTAATCTAGGCTCTTAGAGCTGGTGCCATGAATTGCTGAATACCTGCTCACCTCTACTGGGGCTTTTTGTAGCAGTCATATCTAAGCATTTGATGGCTGAATTCCTTCTAGATGGATGACAGAGACCACCCATTTCAGAGGTATTTGCTGTGGTTTTGTTACTGTCTTGGGTGGGGAGAAACTGTATTGATTTAATTTCTTCTAGGGAGGCTGGCTAGCTGAGAACTCTACAAAATCCATGCCCTGCTGGAACAGTATTCTGACCAAAATGTGTGCTAAAGTGTGTGAGATCCTTCACTACGATTGCTGCTCCTGTCCTGTTTGAACTTGGACAGCTTTTCTTTCTACCTGTTTTGTAAAGAAAGGAAGCCAGCTTTCTTTTCCTTTCTCTCTTTCTGTTACCCTTCCTCCCATCCCCACCCTGGTCAGCATTCAGGGTCAAGGAAACATGTTCTTATTTTCTGCTATAGTAACCAAATCCCAAGTCCCTCAAAGTTTCACACTGTCTACTATTGCGTTTTAAAGCATTTGCTCTATAACCCCCTCTCTGGTCAGCAAGTCTTCCACTGCCTCTTTTTTTTGTGGGGAGCAGGTACCAAGGATTAAAGTCAGGGACACTTACCCACTGAGCCACATCCCTAACCCTATTTTGTATTTTAGAGACAGGGTCTCAAGGAGTTGTTCAGTGCCTCACTTGTGCTGAGGTTGGGTTTGAACTCAAGGTTCTCCTGTCTCTGCCTCCCGAGCCACTGTGATTACAGGTGTGCGCCACTATGCACAGCTATTCAACTCCTTCTTTCCTGGGCTGTAGAGGAGTAGGAGGACTGCTGTGTAGATGCACTCTACCATTCTCTTTCCCCATAAAGTAAGTATTTTACCTAGGCTGTCTTTTGACAGCCAAAAAAATGAGAGAAAGACTCCTAAAAATGCCTGGGGTTGTGAAAAATTATGTACAATCCACTGTGAACACCAGGAAACCACAGACACACATAAAAAATTCTCATTACTGGCAGCACTTTTTAAATGTGATTGTTTCACAAGCAGTAAAAAAGTGAAAATTTTAGGTTGCTCTAAAAGTGGAAAGCATTTTTACTTGGCAAATTTTTTAATTTTCAAAATAATTAAATATAAGTAGTGATAAGAAACATTAAAATGCTGTACAGAGAACAGCCACAGAGCATTATTTGGGGGCGGGGGGAGGGTTATGTACTCTCTTCTAATTTATGTTCAACCAGCAAAACATCTGCACTTCAAACACACGATGATACTAGGGTGGCCTAAATCGTTCCATATTTATGTATCAGCAGGCATACTTTCTAGTCAGCCTTATTCTATCACTTCCAAAACACAGAATTTTGCTCTAATAAAAAGGAAGCAGGGTGGGGAAGATTTGCTTTAGAAAGAGATAGTGGTCTCCATGTACTTCAATATGCCTGACATTTGCAAGGAAAGGAATGATTTTCCATTGTTAAAAGGAGTAACCTGACAACATGCTTGCATGTCTCATAGAAACTTGTCAAAAAATAAGATCATGGGACACTGGGTGCATCCAATCTGTCACATTAATGGAAATTCCCCAAAGCCTCAACATTCATCTTTTCTTTTCTTTTTTTTCCTGTGTGCTTCCAACAAGAAAATCATTTGAAAGAGAAAGGATGGGGACACATATGCTCTCACAGGGTCCTACCAATTCATTAAAATGGTTTGTGCTCATTTTCCTTTGAACCTTCCTCCTAAAGGAAGAAAGAGGTTTTGTTTTCTATTCGATCTCCCCACTGTATTGCTTCTGTTTTCATCCCACTGCCATTATCTAGACCTTATAATTTGTCTGCAGCCCTGATATTATTCCCCGCTCTGTGACTGCTGCTGGGGTCTTTTGCGTACTCTACTAGAGGCTTCTGTCTTCCAACTTGTGCTATATAACCCGCAGCTTCCTCGAGGGAACATTTATCTTCTATTGCATTCCCAAGCATAAGATGACAGCATACTTCCCTTATTTTGAGTACAGTCATCAGGGGAGGTTGTGCCCGGAATATGTTATCAACTCTGGAAATTTTGAGCTATCTGCTCTCCTTTGATCCATCTCACATACCCAAAATGAAATTATGCACATGTACCAGAATGTTCCCTGGTATGGAAAGATTCAAAGAATATTCTTCTTCATACTTGCTGTGCTTGGTTGGGAGTGCATGGGGATTCTGTTGAACCCTTTCAGCTTTTCTCAGGACAAATCATTTCCTATCACACAGAATCAGGCCAGTCTCACCCAACCTACACGTCATGCTCAAACTGAAAATTCAGATGCAGATTGCTATATTATCTGATCCACCTCACACTCTCAATTTGTTTTCCTTTGTGAGAAATATATACACAGCCTGGACATTTGTGAACATTATCATATAGTCCCGCTCTTAGAGCTTAAAGGAATTCATACTAGCTCTGAAGAAGATCAGCCACCTAGAAGATAATAGTAAATCTTTGTACTTCGTACAAAACTTGGTTTTCATGGAAAGCCAGCTTTTATGGAAGATCACAGCCCATTTTGACCTTAGATAAAATCATTATTGAGGAAACTCTTAAGTATATCTTTCTGAAACTATACTGGCTATTATTTCTACTTCAACTTATTCTTATGTTCTTATTCACAGACCTAATGGGAATTAAATTTTCAAGATTATAATTGGCATAAAGATGGTTGTGTTCTTAACACAATGAGGAAAGCACAATATACTCAGAGTCAAAAAGTCATTTCTAACATCTGCCATTTAATTGTTATGTGAGCTTAGATAAGCCATTTAATCTATCATCTTCCTTTCTAAGAGAATGAAGATGCTTATGTCTGTCTTACCTGCTGTACAAGATGTTGTGAAGCTAAAAATAAAGAGATGGCATAAAAGAAACGATATCAAATATAAATGACTATACAGTATAAAAACAAGTAATGCAATTTTTATGAATCCAATCATTTGACAAACAGCAGATAATTGCTATGTTAGAAACAGAGATAACCACAACAGAATTCTTGTAAATGTGGGCTCACATTCTCACTTCAGAAACAAATGAATAGATGATATGCTATTTGGAAAAATAGAAGAAAGAAGATCACCCACCTCCACCACTAGATCCACTAGCTAATACATATTGAGCCTATTGTCAGGCCTTACAACACAGCTCTTGATATCCATTACCCCATTATAACCCTCTGTAAAGATAAAATTAGTCATGGTCACCATTTTCCAGACCAGGATATTGAAGTCTGAAAAATTGAGGTGATTTATGTGACACTAAAACTTCTTACATTATTATTATTAGAATAGGTGGAGGTTGACTAGAGGACCACCAAAAGTTTAGTTTTAAACATTTTAGGTTCTTGTAGGCATCCAGTTGATGAATAATACCACAGGCCATTTAGAAACTAATTTGGAGCAACAAAAGGAAAGAATCTGAGGCAAGATTTGGACATCATCAGTGTCTCCAAACCTTAAGGTTTCTGTCTCCATAGAGGAGTTTGAGCAGATTCCCAATCATGTCTGGGAAATCCATTCTTTTAAGAAGAATCCAGGTTCCAAGAATCTGTTTTCTGAGACTATTATGAATCAGTACTGAGCTTCTTCCTGGTTAAGGCCACCAATTAGAGAGAAGTTCTAGATGTTATTTTTGAAATGCCTGTAGTCAGCCCATCCTTAGACAAGCAAGTAGAATCTACACTATAAATCATCAACTAGTCAGAAGCACAGAATTCCAGAACACTACCACATCTGAGCAGTCTTTAATGACTCAAGATTGATTTGTACTATTTATTTGGAGACATTGTATATTTTATACTATCTTAATTTTCTTTTATATCTTTATTTTTAATTATTTTCACTTTTTTATATTTTTCAGAAGTATCTAACCCATGTGGCTTTTTTTTTTTTTTTAATATTTTGTTTAATTGTAGATGAACACAATATCTTTATTTATTTTATGTGGTGCTGAGGATCGAACCCAGTGCCTCACGTATGCGAGGCAAGCGCTCAACCGCTGAGCCATAGCCCCAGCTCCCCATATGGCTTTTTTTGCTAGGAAAAACACTGTTAACAGCAATAGCAATTTTGATAATTGAGTGTAAGTCTCCGTTGCTGACACCTATGAAACTCGGAAAACCCATAGATCAGTTTGCACATGCTGGAAAAATCAAGTCTATGTATAGAGATTCCCAGGAAAATAACTTTGCAACTTCACATTTTTAAGAGTAGCAAAAATCACCATTAAAACAATATGGAGGTCGGGCACGGTGGCGCACGCCTATAATCCCAGCACTTTGGGAGGCTGAGACAGGAGAATCTCAAGTTTAAAGCCAGCCTCAGCAACCACAAGGCACTAAGCAACTCAATGAAACCCTGTCTCTAAATAAAACACAAAATAGGGCTGGGGATGTGGCTCAGTGGTCAAGTAAGTACCCTTGAAATCAATCCCTGGCACCAAAAAAAAAAACAAAAAACAAAAAAAAACAATATGAAGAGCAATAGAAGTTTGGTAGACTTATGTAGCAAAAATTGGTTGAAGATAGTAGGACTAGCAAAGCATAGTCAAAACTGAGATAAAATAACTGCACTAGCTCATGATTTTTTAAAAAAGTTTTTATTAATCTGAGTTCATCAACTAAGAAAATATTCATATAGGATAATTATCCAGGTGGCTTTGGACACACTCAGTGCTCTTCTCCTTGTTGCGTGTAGTCCTCAAGAACAACTATAGAACATGCTGAAAAGCAACACCTTATGATAAGAGAGAACTGGCTGGAACAGCTGCCTCTAGAAACAAGATGTCCTTCAATACTCTAAATCAACATGCTATATGACCTCTAGGGTATAAAAGCCAGGGTGGATTGCTCACTGGAATTCTCCAACTATGGGATGAATGCAGCATGCACCAAGACTCCACCTTCCACAGGAAGCTTTTTCTGGCATTGAGAAACCAGCTCACAGTGGACCTGAGGCCTTCTATCTTAAGAAATATACTTGCTTAATGTAATCTGTGGAGAGTGGGGGATGTTCTGTCTCACTAGACAAATTTGGTAAATAGTGCCCAGTGAACGCGTTTTACAATTTACTTGTGGTAAAAAAATAAATGTCTGCATTTCCTGAAGAGCTAGAAGCCAATATTACTGGTATTACATTTCAAAAATTCTAGTACCTGAAATAGAGGTTTCTTTTACAATTTACACTGGGATCTTATTTGTAGGTAAATATTTGTATTTGTAGGCTTCATTATTACCTGTTTTATTGATTATATGCTATTAGTCATATTGATCATATAGTTGTTCTAAAGTTATCATGAAGCAGTAAAATGATATTTTTACTTTTTTATTCTATATTTTAGATTTATGTACCAGAGAATGGAATGTGACTTATATGTAATTTTCATCAATATATAGTAGCAAACTGATCAAATGGAGAATTACGCAGATTGGCTTGGAACAGGCATTATATAAATTGATCACACAAACTTCTTAATTGTAAATAAGCTTTTGTTGACATTTGGATACTTTGTTCATTAAGAAATAATGATCATCGGACAAAAATTAGTTCATTCACAAGTAGTAACTTGCAAGCAAAAACATTTCAAATCATAAATTTTCTTAAGGCATAGATTAGCCATTTGCCACATTTAAAAAATCGTTTTAGCATATAAAATAAAGAGGCAAAATGACAGTTTTCCATCTGTGATATCTGAGGTGCGAAGAAAATGTGTTGTGCTTTTTTTTCAATTCATGTAAAGGAATTTGAGGTTGCTTTCCAAAAGAAAAAAATATTTTTACATAGCTGCAATGCAGGGATCTTTCTCAAATGGACAAAGCAATAGTTTCTCTCTTAAAGGGTTTGAAATTTTTGTGGAAGAATTTACAATTTCTAAATGTGGAAAATGGCTAATCTATGCTTTAAGAAAATTTATGATTTCAAGTGTTTCTAAATTCATTATTTCTTTAAAATTTTTTAACTTAATTTTATTTTTATCTGCAATATACAAACATAAAAACATACATATTTATGGGGTTCCGGGTGATGTTTTGACATACATATACATTGTATAATGTTTAAATCAGGTAAAACCTATGTATCTCCTCAAGGAATTTTAACATTTCTTTATAGTGAAAATATTCAAAATCTTTTCTTTCACTTTTGTATACCCAGTATATTACTGTTATCTATAGTTGTCCCACTAAATTCATTATCTCAAACAAGCTTTAAGAAAAAACCCTGAGAAGTAGAAAGGTAAAAATTAGTGTTAATTTCTAAAATGAAAATTAGCTTTATTTTATTGCTGATTAAGGAATATCTACTTATTCCATGGGTATAAACATTAATAGAAATTGTTTAATGATAGTAGAAAATTCTTGACATCCCACTACATAAGCATATCTAATAATTTACGTGAAGTTTTTAGTAATATTCAAAACATACACATATTAGAATATATATATTTCTTAAATTACTTTTTATATAAAAATTTTGTCAGTTAATTAGATATCTATATCATGATTTTTAAATGGATATTTATGTGATCTTAAAATATAACCAGAGCCGGGCGCGGTGGCTCAAGCCTGTAATCCCAGCACTTAGGGAGGCTGAGACAGGAGAATCACGAGTTCAAAGCCAGCCTCAGCAACGGCGAGGCACTAAGCAACTCATTGAGACCCTGTCTCTACATAAAACACAAAAATAGGGCTGGGGATGTGGCTCAGTGGTCGAGTACCCCTGAGTTCAATCCCCAGTACCAAAAAATATATATATATATACGTATATATATATATATACGTATATATATATATATATATACGTATATATATATATATAAATCAGTGTTTAAATATACTGTTTCAGTAGGACTAAGGTTGCTAGAAAACCATGCAGTGATTTGAGGCTGGTAATCCTTTACTATTAACATTAAAAACAGTTGATGTGTGATAAAATTTTTTAAAAAATATTGCTCAGGCCAGATGCAGTGGTGCATGCCTGTAATCCCAGCACTATGGGAGGCCGAGACAGGAGAATCGCAAGTTCAAAGCCGGCCTCAGCAACAGTGAGACACTAAGCAACTCAGTGAGACCCTGTCTCTAAATAAAAAACACAAAATAGGACTGGGGATGTGGCTCAGTGGTCAAGTTTGAGTTCAATCCCTAGTACCAAAATATATATATAAATAAACTATATATATATATATATATATATATTGCTCAGATGTACTGGGTTATTCTGCATTAAAAAACAGCTCCTCACCCCAAAACATGCACCCTAAAAACTCACTGGAAGAATTTTTAAAGTATGAACACTGAAGCCTGAATAATAATAATATTATTATCACTCAACAATAATATTGTCAGAGAGATAAATTACAATTTTACCATTATTGCCTAACAGAATTTACTTCACATTTCTTCTTATAAACAGAAACTCATTTGATTTGCCAGAATCAGTCTAATTGATAAAGATAATTTGATTATTGATATTCTATAATGCAACCCAAATTGATTATTTTCTATAACCTTTGCATTTCTCAAGAATAAATCAGACTTCCATAGAATGCCTTTTAAAAACTTAAATGGGAGTCTAATCCTGATTTTAAATGTCTTAAATATTTCTTAGTTAGCATTCTCATTTTGTCTAAGGGCTTCAGAATGCTCTATAGACACTATCTCATTATTTCTTATATGCTCCCTGGGCAGCAACTGTAGTACTGATTTTCCTATTACCATCACTGTTCCAATGAGAAAGAGACCCTAGGAGGTTCCATGAGTTGCTCAAGGTTAAAGAGTGAAGCTAAGGACTAGTTAAACCCAGAATCCAGGCCTCAGGGATCTCTCTCCATATGGCATTTTCTCTTTGCAATAAATAACATTGCCATTCTGGAAGCTGACTCTTAGATCATGTTTTATGCTGCAGAATTCAAATTAATATGAGTCACTCAGTGCTATGATATTTATTTTAGGTGAAGGCTGTGTATACTTCTGAAACACGTGAAATTCAGCACTCTCAATCCATTTATTTTGCCCTCTAAATGATCTCCAGGGATTGTCCTGTGATTGGTATGACTACAGAGATTGGTATTTATCATTAAGAAGACTGAAATGGCAAAATCGGCTCACTCATAATTTCATCACCCACTGTCTATAGACACGGACAGAGTTTAAATAAGTTGAATAAAAGGTCCTTCAAAGTTTGGCAAAGTTTGACTCAGAAAAATCACAGATTAAATGGTATAAATTTTTATAAATCAGGTTAAAGACTCTTTTGAAACACAACATTTGGAGAAAATAAACTAGGTTTTTTTTTTTTTCTTAAAATTACTTTCTTTCCACTTATTTTAAAATCAGCTAGAAAGTTAACACATTTAAAGAAAAATAGCGGGCTTCCCACAGCTTCTTCCTGACATGAAGTCATAATCCTCTGTGCCATCATAATCATTTTCATGGCAACTTGTGATGATATCACCACTCGAGACTGGAATTTCAAGAGGGAAACAAACTGTAAGGTCAGATGATCTCTTAAAGATGATATTCCCAAACAGATGTTCTTAACTGAAAAAACAAAAAACAAAACAAAACAAAAAAAATAAAGCAAGAGGCATAGCATTCCACATATAGCAACATGAGGAGATGAGTGGGCAGAGAGGAGAGTTCTGTGGGCAAAACCTTTATTGTGGTTTTCAAGGGAAGGAATGGATGAAGGAAGGGAAACATGCTGTTCAAGCTTAAGATTGGACTTCTTGAATAACTTAGGTGGGTTCTGGGCTGTCTGAGCTGTTCTTGTTTGTCTATATCTGGCTCTGACTCTATAGGGCAGAGATAAGTGTCCTAGAGCATAAAAGCCCAAGGAAAGGACTCTGGATTGTTTGCTTTGCATATCAAAGACATGCTTGTAGTTAAGTCATTTGCTGTCTCTAGGAATTTGTTAACCCCAGAAGGAGCTGTCTCTCTCAAGTCTGGCCTCAGATACCAGAGCATCAAGAATACAGAAAATAAGAACCCATGATAATTCGACCACCATAACTCAATTCTGCCACTAAAGGATGAAAACAGTTATAGATAAGATATAAACTAGGAATTATGGGTGTGTTACAATAAAATATAAAATACTGCTGACTCCTATGTAAAGCCTGCCAATAACCACTTGCAGAAGTATGGAGGCAGGTCCTTCCCCAATTAAGCCTTCGGATGAGACTGTAGTTCTGACCACAGCCTAATTGCATTGTCATGAGAGACTCTGAACAAGAACCAATCAGCTAAACTACACCCAGATTCTTACTCCAAAGAAATTAAGATATAATATTTGTGGTTTGAAGACACTATATTTTAGGACATTATTATGTGGAAGTGGATAACAAATATACATTGGTTAGACAGAGATATTACAGAGAATAAAGGCAGAGATTGTAAGATGGTAAAGTAAGAGGCCCCTAGAACATAAGTCCCCACAGCAACAATAACTTCAGGCGTCTGCAAAGGGGCCTTTGCGGGAGCTTTGAAATTTAGGCAAGAGGATGTGAAAAATTAGTAGAAAATAAGACTTAGGAGAGCCATTTTGATAAGATAGACCCACATCTAGGTAGCAAGCTCACTGACTGTGGTCCAGTCTCCAGATCAGGAAATGGTACCCCTGTGGACTCATCTATAGCTTCAACTGACTTTGGTCCTGTTATTAGAACCATTAACCAAGTGAATTAGGAGAAGTCATACCCACTGTGCCTTGGGTTGACAACCTGTCAACCTTGGTCCCAGCTGTGGACTCAGAAGTGGTATAGTAAGTAAGCTCCAGCCTCTCTCAGCCTGGTCAGCTTGCACAAGTACCCAGAGGGAGACACATATCTCTCTGAGTCCCTGGAGCAGGTTTACCAAGGTTTGTTCCATAGATCATGAATCGCCTCAGTTCCAGCTCTGCTCAGTTATAATCTGAGACCAGTCCTGCCCACCTAAAAACTCAGAGGGAGACAACTGTTTACGCCTTTGCAGGCAGGTCCATGGACCTCCCAGTGAGGACCTTGAAATGGCTCTGTAACTCAGCTCAAATCTTTCTCTTCTGTGGTCTGAGAAGAGTACTGCTAAGGACCTGGAAAGTGCCCCCCCAAAGCAGGACTGTAGACCTCAGTCTTGGAATATGAACTTTGAAATAATCCTGTGACTTTCTTCCTGTCAACTGCAGTCTGGAGCCAGTACTGCCTGCTTGGATATGTACTGAATAAACTAGCAAGAGCCTTCCCAGGGACCCAGAAGAAACCACACCCACTCCTGTACCTGACAACAGGCCTGACATCTGCAAACCCGGAAAAGGATCCTCATCCCAGCAGCAGCCCTACTGACCAAGATGCTGGATGCAGTCCACCTGGGAACAGACAAGATTCATACCTGATCAAGCCCTTCATAACATGTCTGCCCATCATGGACCCCACCATGGACACAGCAGCAGACCTAACCTGGCTCCAGACTCATTTGACCATGATCTTAAGGTCATCAGCCTTAGAACCCAACAGAAAAAGGTCATCATCTGCCAAAAAGAGTCTATAAAGACTGAAAATATTTTCATCTTCAAATGAATACACATCAAATGCCAGGCTACATGTATAATAAAGAACCAGGTAAACATGATACCTTCAAAGGAAACCAACAAAGCAGCAGTAAACATCCCCCAAAACAGAGATCTGCAGTATGAAATTATGATACACACACAAACATATGCATATATACACACACATATACATATGTGGGTGTGTGTTTGTGTGTGTGTGTTCCTAGTTCCAATAGTTCCAGGCACATAACTCTTGTAGTTCTTGTATTTTCTAAATGACCGGATCAAGAAGGGTGTCTTTTTAAACAATATTTAGCCTTTCATCATAGATTTCTGCAACAGATTTAGCATAAAATGTGGCAAAAAAATGGCCCTTTCAAATGCATCTGAGCTTATGTTAATGAGATGATTTTTTTTTGGTACCTAGATAACCACAGACTGAGAACTTGTTGTCAGAGTAATCAACCATGTGTTTAGAGAGTTGGAATGTTCAGCACTACTCATCAATCTCCTGGAATGGGAGAAGGACTGAAGATTAGGTTGATTGCAATATCTAATGATTTAATCAATTATACATATGTAATGGGCTCTATAAAAACCTGAAGGAGACTTGGCTGGGAGACCTTCTAGGTAGTAGATCACATGGGGTTTCTGGAAGGTGGAAAACCTAGAAAGGGTATGGAAACACTGCTCCTCTTCCCACATAACTTTACCTATGCATTTCTTTATCTATCCTTTATAATGTTCTTTATAATAAACCAGTAAATGTCAGTATAGTGTTTTCTGCATCCTGTTAACTGTTCTACCAAATTAATCTAAACCAAGGAGGGTATAGTGGGAACTCTAATGCCTGTTGATTAGACACACAGGTAAAATAACCTTGGACTCGAGATTGATATCTGCAGTAGGGACTGTGTGCAGTATCTGATGCCATCTCCAGATAGTGTTGAATTTGAAATGAATTAGAAGATACCCAACTGGTGCCTGCTGCAGCATTGATTGGTTGCTTGTGGAAAGAGATCCCATATATTTTTGTGGTCAGAGGTCAAATAGTATTTCATATTCTCAAAATGCATTGCAAGAAATTTAATTTTTTTTTGATTCCTAGATTCTCAGGTGCAGATTATTTTAAAAGAAAATCATAATAATCATCTTAAAGAAATTCAGTGAGATACAAGAAAATACAGACAACTAAACAATTAGGAAACTACTACAAAAACAAAATTAGAAGTTTAGTAAAAACCGAGAAATCAAAAAACAAAAATCTTAGAGCTGAAGAATATCATGAGAGAACTGAAAATTTTAGTAGAGAACATCAGTAACAGGTTCCATTATGATAAAGAAAGAATTACTAAACTTGAAGACAGATTATTTGAAATTAGCCAATTAGAGGAACAAACAGAAAATAAAAATGAAAAAGAGTGAAGGAGACATAAAGGATCTATGAGGTACTATCAAGTGTACAAGTAAACAAATTATGTGAGGCCAAAATTGTATTGAAAGAAATACTGTCTAAAAACTTCCCAAATATTGGGATTTACAACAGCCAAGTTATAAAAACAATCTATGTGTCCACTGATGAGTGAATGGATAAAGTCATACACACACACACACACACACACACACACACACACACCCATAGAGTTAATAATGAAATACTACTCAGCCTTAAAAAGAAGAAAATTTTGCCATGTACAACAACTACGTGATCCTAGAGGACATTTTACTAAGTGAAATCAGCCAGACACAGTAAGAAAAATGCTACATGATCTAACTTAAACAAAAAATTTCATAAAACAACTCCTAGAGGTAAGGAAGAAAATGGTATTGCCAGAGTCTAGGAGATGGGGAAAATGGAGAAATGCTGGTCAAAGGATACGAACTTTCACTTATAAGATGAATACATTCTGGGAATCTAACAGGTGATTATACTTAATACTCTATTGTTTCCTTGAAATTTGATAAAAGAGTAAGTTCACCATACATGCTTACACAAATGGGCATGTGTGTGTGCACACACACACATACACATACACACACACACAAATGGTAACTCTAGGGGTTGTAGAGTTCTAATTAATTTTAGGTGTTGTGAATGTACAAATTAATTTGACTTTGGTAATCATTGCATAATGTATATCAAATCGTGCATCTTGAATATATATAATTATCACATCACAAGAATATATGCAATTAAATTTGCCAATTAAATATTTTAAGGTTAAAAGAACTATCACAAAATCATGAGTGGGATCTTGAGTATTTAAACATCACACTGTTTTTTTGTTGTTGTTATTGTTGTTTTTTGTGGGATTTTTTTTTTTACTTTGTATTCCACACTGCTTTTTCATAAAATCTTTGAGATGTCATACTTCAGAAACTGGTAGAACATTTCTCTGGAAACCCCTTCCTCTCAGGAAGTCCATTTTAATTTTGGATATTAATTGCTTAAGAGGAGCAAAACTTTTGGAACAGGGGAGCAAAACTTTTGACCCTAAAATCATGTCTCAGTTTCCCACCTCCAGTTCTATGACTTGGTTCTGTACTCCAGTAATTTCCAAACTTGTTTTTTGTTTTGGTGTACCTAGCATACTTGACCTTTAGAGCAAACTATTTTTTTCACACACCCTCCTTTAGTTGATGAAATTATTTTTGGTAATAATAATGTGGTAATCAGTAACTATTACTTTTTAAATATTGGTTTTTTTTAAACAGGTGATTTTAAATAAAAGGATAAATTTTATTTTTGGAGATATTAGTCAAATCAGTACTGTATCCAATGAACTTAAATTTCCACTCACCAAACAAAATAGTATATATAGTTTGCAATTTACATCACTGTTTTACATTTTAAATGGAAATTAATCTCCAAGTGATAACATAGAATGACAAAACTGTTATAACTCAAATTCTGTTTCTTCACTTTACACTCTACTAACATTATTTCAAATCTGCTTACCCATAGGAAAGTGCAATACCACAGCGACTACATGCAAAGCAAACTTTTACAGTTCGGAACCAGTAAAACTTTTCTACAAAACCAGTTCCTGTAACTGAGTCTACATGTATTGGAAGCTGGGAGTTTTCCAAATTAACTTCCATGCATAATACATTGTTTTGAAATAAAGGTAATAAAAAGTGCTAATCTGAAACTTATATATACATCCTTAAAACCTAAGAGGAACTGCAACAATTACTTTGAACTCAGACTAACAAAAGTCTTGTTGGAGGAGTATTTTTTTTCCATCAACATTGCTTAGAATTGTTGGCACATGATAATAAAAAGCAGACCAATCATTACTTGTTTGATTTTTATTTTGAAATCATCTTCAGATAACGCTTGTACCCAGGGCAGACTTCCTTCACTGTTCACCCTTACTACACCCTACAAGTGCGAGAGCCTTTTTAAAAGCTGGGAAAAACAGAATTTCTCTGGTTAAAATGTGGGCAGAAGACTATATCACATGTTCCATGCAAGGGGATGGGAGGTGGGGGCAATCAAGATCTACCTAAGGCCTTTCTGCAGATATGTGAGGGCTCCAGGGATAGTGTTAGGAAAAGGAAGCTGGAAATGTACAACACCAAAAGCTGCCCTGCAGGGAAAAAAATTCTAAACCATCAATAATTAAAAGCACATATCAACCATGCTAGGAGAAAGAGAAGCATATTTATATTCCCTGTATCTTTTTACTCTCTTTTGTATATTAACACAGAAATTTATTTTATTGCAACATAATTGTAATGTGAACAAAATTTTCAGAGACTATGGTTCAAAATGTAGGTTAAAATGTATCATATAGCCGGGCATGATGGCTCAAGCCTGTAATCCCAGCACTTAGGGAGGCTGAGACAGGAGAATCACGAGTTCAAAGCCAGCTTCAGCAATGGCGAGGTGCTAAGCAACTCAGTGAGACCCTGTCTCTATATAAAACACAAAATAGGGCTAGGGATGTGGCTCAGTGGTCAAGTACCCCTGAGTTCAATCCCCAGTACCAAAAAAAAAAAAAAAAAGTACCATAGAAGTATGAATATGGCAGTTAATTGATTTAAAAAAAACTATGATTTCTTTCATCAAACTTTGGGATATTTCTGGTATTTGCCAATGAATCAAAGAGACAACCTGAATAAACTCTCTAACTTCTCTTGCTTTTAGTTATTTTCTTTAATTTCAGAGGTCATCTGCGTAAGCAGTATTCTCCCATTAGGTTCATTTATAGAAAGCATCTCTGATGTATGGTCACCTTGGTAACAATTGCTTAAGCTGATTTCAGAAAGTTGGAGTCTGCTTTTGTCTATCTTAAATTGGTTAAGACTACCAACCCTTCAGTTGGACCTGCTCAGATGTCTGGTGGGTGGCCTTTTGACATCAGAGGGTGGAAAACTCCACCTCCAATCATGCAAACACTTGCATTTTCTGAACATGCATCCCGAACAGCCACGAAATTTGACTAGGCATGTGTAGACCAATGATTACTTCACTTCTCCCTGCCCCCAATCACCTTTCCCCTGCCTTAGACTACCTTGTTTCTCTAGCCTATAAATACCCATAAGCTCCATTCTCAGCAGGGTGGATTTCAGACTGGGGGATTGTCTCCTCACAATTGGAACCTCTTGAATTAACTGTCTCTTGCAAGTTTCAGTGATTGGCAAACTGTGTGACAGGCAGAACAGGCCTCACTGGGTAATATCAACTTTTTAAAAAATTGTTATTTCTAAATAAATATTAATTTTTCATACCTGATTTTATTTCTTAAAAAGGGTCCCCACATTATGTAAGCTTTAGGCCTCACAAAATCCAAACCACCTCTGCCAAAAAATATCAGTTTAGTTAAGCTACCACTATCCTCTCCTTCCCCTTTCTTTTTATAATAAATAAGAAAATGGAGATACAGGAGGTTTAATCTGTGCTCTTTCTACATAAATGTCCTTAAATTATATGATGGTAACCTTCACATCTAACAACTTTTCTTTCCTTTGAATTTTCTTATAAAAGCTTTTGCTGTATCTTCGGATGTTAATCCAGAACCAGCAAGATAATAAGGTCTTGTATTTTTTTCTGAAAAATGAGTTCTTACTTTCTCTAATTATTTCTCATACAATTTGTTTACCAGATGTGTAATGTTTAAACCATTCTATTTTCCCTTTTTCTGGCATATTTGTCTGTTGATATTCCCTTAAACTGCACAACTCAACACTATGCAGGATGCTTGAGTTGTTTTATATTTACTAATTAAAATACTTAATATTTTTCTTCCCTTGTGCTGACTTCAATAACCATCTCACATCATTCTCTTAGCATACAATTAAAAAGTGGCCAAAGACTTAATTAGAAACAATGAGAGGCATGATAAAGATACTTAACACCATATCATTCATTTAGGAAAGTTTTTAAAATGTCAAAAGTGACCTCAAATCTAGGGTTAGAATTATCTGAAAAATCCAAAGACAGAATAGCATTTAAAGCAAGTTGAAAAAAAATGGAAAGATCTAATGTTTTACTGCATATCACAAGTTTTAAGTACCAGGGTCATAGCTGGACTACTGCACAGTTACTCACGGCTTGTACCACTCTAAAAGACAGTAGTCTCCAGAAGAAAACCTCAGCATAGAGACTTGACCCCTACTCTATTAGTTACTTCTATCTGAATGTGGTGTCCTGGGTGGAGGAAAACCACAAAGTTTTTTTAGTCACTTTAAAATTTTGAAAACCCTTTCCCTTTTGAAACCTTTGTCACTGCCAGGAGAGATCTTGAACAGTTGCTCAGTCTGTAGCTAAAAAGACTTCTCTTTTTGCTTTGCTTTAAGATTTGGCTTTGTTCTCTCCATTCAACAAGCTCACAGGATTCATCTGAGTGACATAAAGAAATCAGGTGTAGGTTTTTTCTATAGGACAAGTCCAATACATAGGGTTTGGCCTAGGAAATGGGGATTCAGAATTATAAAAATGCAGTCATATTCCTTGGCTCTTGAATTCTTCATTGTGAAGAGATGAAACTTCCAGTGTCCATCTAGAAATTCTTTAGATGTGAGTTAGGAGTACCCATTACAATATGGAGTTTCCAAAGGTGGACACAGGCAAAACTGAGGCACACAAAGATTGCCAATAGGACCTTCGACTGTTCTTTTTGGCCACTCTTCCTCAAACAATAGGATGCCTCTGGCTACCAACCTGGTATTCTGTGATCCTCATCTCTTTTTTGGAAAACTCTCTGTACAGAACACTCATTTCCCTAGTTCCTTGGCAAATTTTATGTTTTCTACATCTTTTCTAACAACTACTACCTACCAACTAATTGATCTCCAACATCTCCTTATCCACCTCTTCCTACCATAAAGATGCAGAATGTACATAGGAGAGATAATTTTTAACTTTGATTTTTAACCTTGACCCACATTGTGATACATATATATAGCCACATATATAAATGGTGCAAAACAAAGATTTCACAAAACAATATCGTAGCAGACACACTATTATATTTTCTATTTTATTCTACTTGGTTCCCAATGTGAATCAATTCTTACTAGCTTTATATTTACCACATGATCATATTCAATTTGGGAAAACATTGCCATTAAAAAAACAACAACAAAAGTCCCAACATCATCCTCTGTCCTGGACCACAGCTGTGAATACACACTATTAGAAATTGTGTTGCAACTATGTGTGGAACACAACACAGGAGATTTGAAGGTCTGAGGGAACAGGGAGTGCATTTTCCTGCCACCCTAGTAGAGCAGCCTTCTCTTAATTCAGTTTTTCTCCCGTACTTTTTAACAATGTGATAGTACCATATGTACTATTTTATACTCCTGCGGCCTGCATTCTGAAATATGCTTAACAAGGAAAATGAATAGCACTAATGTCATCTTGTTAAATATGTCTATTATGGAGATGCTATGGTTCAGTGCTAATGATGTTTTTTGGTCCTTTTGAGTTCCTGGTGTTGCATGCTACAGTGATTAATGGAAGGCCAGAATGTTTTGCTGTAACAAAAGCCCATCATGCTAAACACCCACCCTGCTCCCTGCCTATTTTGTTCCACAACCCACATTAATTTCCCTGTGACTTAACTCTACATTCAATCCATCATGAGTCCTACTTACAAAATATATTCCACATACATATATGGCACCATCTCCCTAACCCTTACCCTGTTCAAGTCACCGTCATCTCTTGCCTAGAATACTGTATTGGCTTCCTGACTAGATTCTCCACATTTACTCTTGCCCTCCTACAGTTCAATGTTCATCCCAAGGTCAAGTTGTTAATTTGAAATATAAATTAGGCAAAGTCATGGCCCTGCTTTAGAAAGAAAGACATGTAAAATAAGTATGGCATGTGTTTTTGTATAGGTCTGTGCATATATTCTGTGTGTGGAAGCCTCTCTCTCTCAACTAGCATGTCTTCTTTAAGGGAGGGTTTCCACCTGAGATGTGCAGCTTCCCCAGCTATTAAGATCTTTAACTGTAGTAGTTCTGTATGGATACAAAAATATGGGTGGTAAAAAAAAATGAAAATCAATAATTCTGTTGTTCACCTGAACTCTGCCTCTCTCCCTCCTTCCCCTCTCAAACACACTCACACACACACACCTACACACACACACACACATACATACCCACCCTAGTGACTTCTAAATCCTTAACCTTACCATGGCTTCCAGATCCTAGTGGATCTGGGCCTGC
Organism: Geosciurus inauris; assembly: GCA_004024805.1. Lineage (NCBI taxonomy): Eukaryota > Metazoa > Chordata > Mammalia > Rodentia > Sciuridae > Geosciurus > Geosciurus inauris. The sequence goes on from PVHX01003937.1 coordinate 90,172, forward strand.
CTCCTTCAATACTTGGCCCTCAGGTACTACTCTCATTGTTTCTGCCATGCTTAGCATCTTTTCATCCTCCAAACATAGTGAGCTTTTTCTGTCACATAATGTTCCTTTGAATGATTAGCACCTTTCATTCTTCATGTCTCAGCTCCAATGGCCCCTTACAGAAGGCTTCCCTAGAGGAGCACTTCTGTGTCCAATGTTGGCCTCTTTTTCCTTCACCACAACCTCAAGCAACTTACTTTGTTTGTTCCTTTATCTGCTTATTGTTCCGCTTTCTCAACTAGAATACAAACCTTACCAAGGCATTCTCCATTGAATTCCACTATTTAGAACAGTACTTCTTACATATATAGTAGGCTTTTAGTAAATGTATGAAAATGAAGATTTGTTTTAATATAACATGTTATGTTCAAATAAAAGAATAGTGCTTCAGCAATTTTTCTCTATTAATAAAATAACAAAATCTCATTGTTCTCTGTACTTTTCATAACTGAATGCTATTTTCAGAAAATGCAAAAATGTAATTTACTAATTGGTTTGTTATTCAAAAGTGTTGATTCCTCAAGTGATTGTACCAATAGACATGGATTAGAGATAATGTGCATTGCATTTTCTCTATCTAGCAAAAAATAGTGCTGTTTTAAAATTCTTGCTCTAACCACACTAATAGTCATAGATAATTACTTTGTCCAGGGCAGATAATAACAGATAAAAATACTTTATTAAACCAGTTAGTATATTGTATAGCTTTTCTTGGTAAGCAATATTCACATTAGTTAAATACAAAAGTTTTTCTAACCAGAGTCTAATTGAATCTATTCTCCCTTTTTGTGTGGCAAGAATATTTGTTGAGGAATTTTCAAGGATTCTTCTGAGTAGTCCTAGGCAAACAGATGCTACTATATACCAAAGGATATAAAATTCTTAAGCTCATTTCAGAATCCTGGACCTCCTAAAAATTGTGTACATGTTTAAAATTAGCATGTTGCCTGGATGTTTGTACCTATTCCAAAGCATTCTTTTCAGTTTCCTTGGGAGTGTCCATACTCTTCCCTAATGACTACCCAATCCATATTCCCACAGTATATTAGGGTTTCTTTTCTATACACCCTTTCTAATATTTGTCATCTCTTGTCTTTTTGACAAAAGCCACCCTCATGCATGTGAGGTGATATCTCATTTGGTTTTAAATTGTCCTTCTTATTGACTAATGATATTTAGCACATTTTCATGTAGCTGTTGGCCATTTTTATGCCTTATTGAGAGAAATGTTTGTTCAGGTCCTATGCCAGTTTTTGAACTGAGTTATTTGTTTTTATACTGTTTGTTGAGTTGAGAGTTCTTTATAATTTTTGAAAATTAACCCCTCCTTAAATATTTGGCTTAAAAATATTTTTCTCAGTCTATAGTTTGCTTTTCATTTCATTGATTGTTTCCTTTGCCATGAAGAAGCTTTTTAGTTTGATATAGGCCCATTTTTTATTTTTGCTCCTGCAGCCTGAACATTTGGAGTGATGTTCAAAAAATAATAATAATCACACAGTCAATGCCTGCCAATTTTTCTCTATATTCTCATCTAGGAATTTTGTAGTTTTCAGGCTTAACAGTTAAGTCTTTTATTTAATTAGAGAATATTTTTGTTCATTGTGTATGTTAGGAGTCTAATTTCATTTTTTGATGTATTTTCCATGATCCACTTTCCCAGCAATATTTATTGAAAAGACTATCCTTACCCCATTGTGTCCTCTTGGTGCACTTGTTGAAAATTGGTTGACTATGTTTGGATTAACCTCTGAGTTCTCTATTGTGCTCCATTGGTATATGTTTCCATTTTTATACTAGTACAACACTGTTTTGATTACTGTAGCTCTATAATATCATTTAAAATCACAAGATGTGATACGTCCAGCTTTGTTTTATGAATTTTACAACTGTTTCTTCTGTTTCTGTGAAGAATTCCACGGGGATTTTCACTGGAACTGCATTGAATCTATATATTTCTTTGGGTAATATGCACATTATAAGTGCTTCACTCAGCAGTTCTTCTGGGCATATACCCAAAGGAAATAAGTCTCCATCTCTTAAAGATATTTGCACTCCCATGTCCATTGCAACATTATTCACAATAACCAATACAGAAACACTTTAAATATGCATGAACAGAAATGGATAAAAAAACTGTAATGTATGTGTGTGTGAATATATATATGTAAATGCACATACAAAATGGAACATTATTCAGCTTTTAAAAAGAAATTCTGCCATTTTCTACAACATGGGTAGAACTGAAAGCCATGATGCTAAGTGAAATAAGCCAGAAACTAAAAGAAATATATTGCATCTTTAGCAATTGGAGAAATGTAAATCAAAACTACACTGAGATTTTATCTCACTACAGTTAGAATGGCAATCATCAAGAATACAAATAACATAAATTCTGGCAAAGAATTGGGGGAAAGGAACACTTAAACACTGTTGGTGGGATTATAAATTAGTACAACCACTATGGAAATCAGTTTGGAGTTTTATCAAAAGACTAAAAATAAAACTGCTGTATGACCCAGCCATACCTAATTCTTCCATATTTCCCAAAAGGAATGAAAGCCAGCATACTATAAAGATACATGCATATCCATGTTTACAGTAGCATTATTCACAATAGCCAAGTTATAGAACCAGTCCAGGTGTCTATCAACAGATGAATACATAAAGAATATGTGATATATATAACAATGGTGCTTTATTTAGCCACAAAGAAGTATTAAATTATGTCATTTTCAGGAAAACAGATGGAACTTGAGAGCATCACGTGCAGCAAAATAAGCCAGACCTTGAAAGCCAAGGGTTGTATGTTCTCTTACATGTGGAACCTAGAAAAGAAAAAAATTTTAAAAGGGCCTCATGAAAATAGAAGTGAGTGCAGTAGAGTAGAGGAAGGGGATAAGGTAAAGGGAGAATGTGAAGGAAAGGAGAGGTACTGGGAATGAAATGCATCAAATTATGTTATATGAATGTATGAATATGTCACAGTGAATCCCGCTGTTATATATACTCATCATATAAAAATAAATATATTACATAATTTCATAAAAAGAAATATATTGCATAATTTCATTTAAATGTAGAATCTTTTTTTTAAGTGTCAAATATACAGAGATAGAAAATAAAAGAGTGGTTACTGAGGCTGGGGTTTGGAGAGAATATGGACAACGTGGGTCAAATATACAAAATAGCAGATATGTAAGATGAGTCTAGAGATATCACATAGAACATGAGGACTGTAGTTCATAAGATTGTATTGTTAAATTTTTGTTAAATAAGTAGGTTTTAGCAGCTCTTGTCATAAAAACTACGTGAGATGATATATATGTTAATGGGCTTCACTATACAGTAATCACTTTACTATCTACATGCACCCCATAACATCATGTTGTAAACCTCAAGTGAATCCAAAAAAATTTATTTTAAATAAACCTCAAGTGCACCCAATAAAATCTATTTAGAAAAAACAATAAATAGATGAAACACCCTCTTAATGCACCAAAATAAACAGCAACAACATTCTTTCAACTCAAGAGGCTTTCTCAGAAGCCAGTCTTCACTTGGTATGTAATGGGAAGGCAGCACATCCCAAGGCGATCTGTACTGAAAGTTCTTTTCTGTGGACTTCATTATTTCCTTATAGGCACATTTCTAAATATATTGAAATAATAATAACTTGGGTTATTCAGCCAGTTAGCCAAAACACTTGTACCTCTTGGCAAACACATTCATTTAGGCTTTCACCTCAACATCATTGCTGATTAGGGCAGGAAGAATGTTTGTTAGCTTTAGAATGTCTTTGCTTTCTAACATTAACTTACCAGCCACTAACTTCTGAAGGGCACTAATGCTAGTCCTTGTGCTCATCAGTTATTGTTACTTTAATTATCCCTCAAAACATTTGGAAGAGCTAAAATTAATATCCCAAGCTGCAGTTGAGAGAAATGAGTCCTAGAAAACTTAACTAGGTTTTCCAGGGTCATATGGCTGGGATTCAGGCCCAGCTATGTGAATCATGCCCAGTGCTGCCAGCCAATCCTTTCCCATATGTGCATTGGAATCGGTGGTGGGTGAGTTCCTGTCTCCTAGGAGCAGCGCCTTCTCAACACTGGTCCTCCCACTTCATGGCTGCTGTGCTCCAAGTGTCTCTCACCAACTCTCTGATTCACTGTGACATACTCAGGAGGAAAGACGACATTCATTTCTCCAATGTCTCTGCTGGTTGGGTTGTTTCTCCCAGATTCCCATGAGCCAGAAGAGGCAAGAAATCCCTGTTCTACTTTTGGGTCTCTGATCTTCCTTTATTCTTCTTCAGGAAGTGGTAAAAGATAAGAATGACAACCACTTTTGCAATCCCTGATAAAGAGATCCACTCGTGTAGTGAAAAAAAATGCCACCCTGCCACTTACACCACTTCCTTCCCATCACCTCATAAGACTGTTATCTCCAAGGAAATAGCAGGTGGAATAATGTTTAAATGAGAGGCCTTCACACCTTTTCTCATTCTCACAGCTCAAGACAACTCCAAGGTCAATTTTCTTCTAGGCTTAACTTAATAACAACTTGGAATAAGGAGAGAAGAGGGGAATAATCTATTTTCTTCCACGCAGATAAGCAAGTGTGCAGGTTCATGACTGATTTAACATTTTGTATTTGGGTGCTGCTCTCAGCATAAAGGTGATAGAAATGACTACGAATTTATGTGAGGACATAAATAGAGATGGCATTTTTAGGTGTGATGAGTAAAAAACCTTCAGCTTTTGACCAAAGTCATTTTTTAATGAAATATTGACTAATAATTCTATACTAAAATAAGTAAAAATGCGTTGCAAGAGACAAGAAACTAGGCTTTGTCCAGCTTAAGCCATCCGGCTCTACAAGTATGTTCTTCCCACAAAGAAGTGTTTATCACAGGCCTGCAGTTACACAGTTTGGCAACTTATTAAGAACTCTATTTGTCTTTTCTCTTTTTCTATTATTCTGTTTCTTTTACAAACTTTTTAAAATTATACACCTTTTGACTCCAATTTGAATTGTTTCTCACAAATAAATGCAGAGCCATTCCCACATAAACTTGATTTGTTATAGTTCCAAAGTCTTCAAAATATAAAAACAAATCAACAGCATATAGGAAAATTACTATATAGAAGATTGCCTTATAAATGTTTTAGGTTAACCAGGTTATTTAGTATAACTTTAGGCAGGCAATGAATTTTCTTTGCATGCACGTACAAACACAAACATGCACATGTGTGTAAAAAAAACACACATATGTATGTATGTATAAATGCATAAAATATACATATTCTTAATGCCCTGCCATTTCCTGCACTTTGTCATAAGATAGCAATACATTCAAGTTGAATTAAGAAGTTTTCCATGTCAACCCCTGAGGACGGCTGATTATAGATCTGACCTTTTGAGAGTCTGTGTATTTCCCACTTAATCATTGCTGGAATGAGCTTCTGCTAAGTGGGATATATAGGATTCCTCTGGGAAAAGTGAAGCCATTTAAAAAATAATGAGTCCCCCTTCTGCCCCCTCTTCGTTTCCACTTTGAGCTATATCAGGCCATGATAGCAGTCTTCATCCATGCTACACAAAAGCATGGCATAAGCATGTACTGTTTGTGCTACACAGGGAAAGAGTGGGCTAGGATAGGTTTGGGAGGGGGGCTCCAAATGTAAGTGACACTTTACAATGGGATTGAAACTGCTTTACTTGCCCTTTTACAGATGGGGAGAAAGTGTTTGGTGGCAGAGAGGTCCTGTGGGGCTTTTAAGCTCCAACACCTCAGATTTTGACAGTGTAATTGGATCCCTGTTGCCTGGGCAATCATACACAATTGGAACCATCTCCATTTTCTCTTGTTACAGTAACACACTTGATATTTTAGATATAATTTCACAAATACTTTACTTTGGTCACCAATGCATCTCAGAACCCACAATGTGTGTGTGTGTGTGTATATGTGTTGTGTGTGTTGCATGCCCCCAAATTCCATCCCCTAATACCTCTAATTTTCTTCCCCAACCTTCTGTGAAACTGAACAGCATAATAGATGTAATTAGACCTTCAGTAACAGGACCGAATGGAGCAAGCAATGAGACTCCTGCTAGGGAAGCAATCAGTGCATTAGGTCCCCAGGACTGAAACCACTTTTAACAAGGTTTGGGGCTTAGGGAATGTCAGTCTAGGCTTCTATTGCTTCCCCTAGAGGAAGCTCTACCCAGAATGCAAATCTTCATTTGCCATTTCTACAAAAGGGAGGAAAAGAACATTAGCAACGTTATTAAACACATAATGAAGCAAACTGAGCTGTTAATTTTTTTTAGCAGTAACTTAACTGTTCACAAATGTTCCAAAGTATAAACTTGTATTTCTTCAGCACTTAAGAATCATGTTTTATCACCAATTTTTGGAAGAAGATAATACAAAATTGTGTTCAACAAAGGCAGACTTTATGCATTCAAGAGCATGCTGAACTGTTCCATAAGGGAGAAGATTTAGTTAAATAGCATTGTTGAAACATACATTTAAATAATCAGTTTCAATAACCATAGATACACTTTGCAGGCAAATGCAACCTATTCAACTATATTCTATTTCATGCTGTACTGAAGTAAACTCTTAGGAAGAAAACTGTATGTCCTATTTATAGAGCACAATGTCCTTTTGAAAAGCTCCAGTGGCAGACTAAAGAATAAATACTTCATAACCAATGATAAACCTTAAGCTTCTCATATAATATATACTTGGTATATTGGTCAATAGAATAAATGTTGATTATTATATTATCATTATTTTAACTAACAGATTAGCTTAGATTTGACTATGTCTTTCACAAACCGTGTTGTTGAATAATTTTCCAAGGTAGAGAGATGAAAGTATACTTGAAAAACATGAATGAACTTTTCAAATATTATAAGAACTGAAAATCTCAGCACAAACTCCACATTATATAATTCTATTTATATATAATGTTTAATGTAGGTCATCTCTGGAAAAAGGTAGATATTGATTTTCTAGAGTCTAGGGACATAGAAGAATTGGCAGATGGTAGTTAAAGGATACAGAATTAATTTTTGTCATAATGAAAATGCCCTATCTAACCAAAGTAATAGCTATACAATTCTTAATATACTAGTCCCTCCTTATCCATTGTTTCCATTTACACAGTTTTAATTACCTATGACTAACCATGTTATGAAAATACTAAATGAAAAATTCCAAAATTAATAATTCAGAAGTTCTAACTTACAAGTCAGTCTGAGTATGATGTTGAAATCTCATACCTTCCTATGCCATCTAGCCCAAGATGTAAATCATCTCTTCACCCAGAGTATCCACGCTGTATGTGCTACCCATCCATTGATTATTTAGTAGTCTTCTCAGTTATTAGGTCAATTTAGGTTATTAGGTCAATGAGTTATTTGAAATATTTTGGCTAATCAGGAGAATTTAATGTACCAATGCTTAATCCAGTTCTTTTGATCCATATTTCTTCTCTTCCATTTTACCCATACAAATTTTAAAAGTATGGATTTTCTTTTTGTTAGTAACATAAATTTAACTGTGAAATATTTTTAAGATTGACTCCTAAGTGTTTATTTTTGGCAAGTATATAATGGAGGGTTTTTATATTATAGATTCTGGGAATATTTTAATCTATAATGTAGATGTGAATCTGCCTTCTCAACAGTTATGATCAAATGCAGATATTAAGAAAACAGAAACTTGCATATCATGTTAGAGAAAATTCAAAGTAACACAGGAAGGATAATTTGCTCAATTTTGTAGAGAGTAGAAAGATTGTTGAATGGTGTAATACTTAAGCTAAATTTTCAAGGATAAAGAATTGCAAGGGAAATATTCAAGTAGTAAAAATAGCAAATATTAATGTAGAACACAATGCAGAACTTGGCTCTAGTGAAACTATACAAAGTTGAATTTAACTCAGTTCTAGAAGACATGAAAGAATATAGTTAAAGCAAAGAACTGAAAGAAAGTAACAGATAATATAGGTTCTTATAAGGCAGGAAAACAATGTGAAAGTAGGAAACTAATGATGGATTTTAAGCAGGGAAGTGACAGGATACCTTTTTCATTAAACAAAAATAACTGCCAACAGTTTTAATACTTGGTTAAAAGATGGGAAAATAGAAGGAAATAGCTTGGAAATTACTACAAAATCCAGATAGAGAAGATGATCTGATCTCTGCTAGAAAATGGCAATAGAATTAAAAATAAAAGAGAATTAATTTGCAAACAACTCAGAATGTTGAGTCCTTGAACTGGACTTGATTAAGAGGAAAGTGGTTATAAAGAGTAAGAGGAGTCTTATTACAAATCTCCATATTTCTCATATCCTCACGTTTTAAATCAATAGACTGCACTTTTAGATCTGAAGAAAAAATTTAGAAGACAGTATACTTGTCATATGCCTGCCCCCCGTTTTCTCTATTATTAATATATTGCATTAGCATAGTGCATTTTTTATAAATAATGAAATAGTAGCAATACCTCGTGTTAACTGAAGCATAATTTATACTAATATTCTCCTCTCTACAGTTATATGGGTGTATGAAAATGAATATTATCACATAACTACCCTTACAATTTCATACAGAAGAAGTCAGAGGGATCTTTCAATGTCTTAAAGATTCCTTCAGCCTCTATCCTGTTTCATTAATCTATTTGACTAGATCAATACACTTACCACTGTATTGATTATTGTAGTTATACAATAAGGCCTAGAATTGGGTAGCAGCATTTCTCTGATTTTGATCTTTGTTAGTATTGCCTTGGTTAGTTTGAACCTTTTGCCTTTTCAGAAATACTTTAGAATGAGTTTGTTCATATTACAAAACCACTTGCTGAGATTTTAATTGTGATTTTGTTGAATTTATAGATCAATCTGAGAAAAATTAATATCTTAACTCTATTGGATCTTCTTATTCAGAATCATGGAATATCTCTCCATTAATATAGATTTTTAAAATGTCTTTAATCACAGATTTGTGGTTTCCTTTGAATGAATGCTATGTTTCTTTTATTGATTTTATATCAAATAATTTCATTGTTAATAATTCATGTTAACATAAATGAGAATGTGCTTTTACTTTGAAATTCTAATGGTTAATTAGTGGCAGCAGCAATTGACTTGTGTACACTAACCTTGTATACTTCAACCTTTCTATGAATATTTATTAGGTCCAGCAAGGTTTTGTTGTTGTTTATGTTGCTGAGTTTTTGAGGTTTCTATGCAGAAAATCATGTAATTTGTGAATAAAAATATTTTAACTTGTTCCTTCCAAATCTTTATAACCTGATTTTCTCTTCTTGACTTATTGCATTAGCTATAATTTCTAATATCATGTTGAACAGGAATTTTGAGAAGGATTTCCTTGCTTTATTTTAGATCTTGAAGGAAGCATATCATTTTCAATATTAAGTATTTTTTAGTTGTAATATTTTTGTGTATCTTCTTTGTCAAAGTAAGGAAGCTCTCCTATATTCCATAGTTTGTTGAGTTTAACATGAATGGATCTTGAATTTTGTCAAATGTTTTTTCTGCATCTATTTCTATGATCATATGATGTTTCTTCTTTAGCTTGTTAATGTCATGGATTAAATTACTCAATTTTCAAATTTTAGACCAGTCTGGCATACCTAAAATAAATCCTATTAGTTGTGACATATAATCATCTTTTTAAACTATTGAATTCACATCATTAATGTTTTTTGAGAGTTCCTACATTTATATTCATAAGAGCTCTTGGTATACAGTTTACCTCTTTGTAACATTTTCATCTGCTTTTGTTGCCTTAATGTTTTAAGCTAGAAATGTAGAATACAAATAGAAACATATGGAGAAAGGAATTGTGCATTCTTGTGTTTACATGTGACTGCTCTTTGATTTTCTCTATGCTGTTTCTTCTTATGCGTTGGCTGCCATTGGATTCTCTTTCCTAATTTTCTACCAAATTTTTATGATATTAAAAGGACAAAGCCACTGATACTTAAGACTCCTGAATCCTGACACTCCCCATAGATAAGGACTTCTGGAGGATTTCATTTCCCTGAAACAAATGTGAAGGAAATGAAAATATTTTTCTTATCTAATTCTTTCTGTAGATATAATTGTCACTCATACACACACACAAACACACACACACAAACACACCTTATACATACACATGTATGGCTTCTCTTTAACAAAATTGCTTCTATTTCTGTTCATAAAGTATTTTAAGGTTGTTGTCTCTTACTATTTGACTTGACAGTAAGACTAAATGTTGTAGATTTCATGCATTTTCCATTACCTTCAAATGGTTCATTTATCTCTGGCTGGAAGGATAACTTTACAAGGATTAAAACTATAGGAAGATGACGTTACATTATTAGAAAAAATAATATGCTTTGTTTATATCTTTTATCTCTTCACCTTACCTACATAAACAAATTAAGAAAGCTGAAGTATTTTTGCCCTCACATTGCCTCAAACCAGTCATCTAAATAAAATATTGGTGCCAAGAAATAGAAACTAAAAAATATGAGATATTCAATAAAGAATAAAACTCTTTCTACTTCTCAGAATGAAATATTGTGGTACCAAAATCCATGTGATAGCCAAACATAAGTTAATACTATTAGATTTCCAGTTGATCAAGGTGATCAAAGATTAGTGGGGGAGCTGACAATGCAGAGTGCACATTTTATATCCTGAACCCCATTTTTAAATCAAATTTAAAATGCTATAGAATACCTCAGAAATAAATCAAATTCAACACAAATAAATCACAACTCAAAACATGCACAACAATGAAAAGAAAACAACATTCACTGGGAGGAAGAGAAAGCAAACAAAAAAGATCCAAATAAACTCCTTTATAAAAGCAGATGATTAGTATTAACATTTCAATTCAAATCACATGAAAACTTAACAATGATGTTTCTTTTATGCCCATTATGTGCATTGTCATTATATTTGGTTATTGTTCCTGTAGCTTGGAAAGATTTCAATCATGGCCAATTGTTAGAGCCTCTAAAATGTGAAGAGGTGACTGGAGTAAGAAGAAACTTAAATAATCTCAGTGCTTTTCTCAGGGAGCTTTAAGAGTAGAAGTGCCCATCAACAGGGTTAGGAAGCCTAGACAAATAAAGTAGGACAATAATAGTTCTGTGTATTATCTATTACATTTTCTTTTAAAGGATTTTTCCCTTCCTCCTTTTCTCTTTCTTATTTTTAACAAACTTTAAGGATTTCAAGAGAAATAGTTAAAATCCATTTCGTTTTTTTTCTCTTCACACACACTGGTTCATAGTCTATTGTTAAAGCACTGATTTATAATCTTAGACTGTTATAACTGAGGGCACTCTTGTATAGAGAAAAATACCACTTCTGGTTTTTAAAAATATCTGAAAATTTCCTTTTAAATAAATTTAATAAAAACAATAGTGTCTCCTAATTAATCACACTACCTGTTTCTTCTAGGTGAAACATAGTTAACGTCTGCCCAGATCTAGAGCTATCTATCAACTGAGGAGAATACATACATTCCAATTCCAGATTTTAGGGGCTGAGATGATGACTGGTTCACCTGGGCCAGATGCCAGGTCTGGCTTGGGCTAGGGGAATGCTATTGCCCATTATAAGCATGAGTTCAAGGACCCTCCAGGGTCATTGGGTAAGTTTGGTATTGAGGGAATACATGTAAAGCTTGGTATTGAAGGATCAGTGTGGAGAGACATGGTTCTGGCTCCCAAAAAAATAGTTGCTATAGGCTGAAGAGATTCCAGAGTCTATCTAACTTGAACATACCAGTCTTCTAACTAAGTCCATCCTGCCAAAGAATTTAAATGATATCATTGATTCTTTGGTCAACCACTTATTCTGCCCTGGTTTTATCTACCGAGACAGGGAAATGATACATGTATAGTTTAAATCTCTATCGTCCTTAGAAAATAATTAAATATCAGTTCCTCACCAGAATTGTTGATGAGCACAGCAATGAGCACTCCACTCAGAGTACCATCTTAATAAATTTGGAAATGCAGAACAGAAAGGCACTGAGAAAACTGTCTTGTAGAGTTAAGTGGTATCTGAAGTCCTAGTACAAATTTGTCATTCAGAGCATATTATTTAAAGGATCTAAATAATACTATTCTAATCTTTTTAAGTAAATTTTTCTCAGGTGGGGTAGCACATGTCTTTAGTCCCAGCAACTTGAGAGGCTGAGGCAAGAGGATCACAAGTTCAAAGTCATCATGGGCAAATTAGTGAGATCATGTCTCAAAATAAAAAAAATAAAAAGGACTGGGACTACAGCTCAGTGGTAAAGCACCCCTATGTACAATCCTCAGTACCAAAAACAGCAACAACAACAAAATGTAAGCTTTCGTTAGAGATTTATACAACATTCCATTTTTGAAGAAATGTTTGACCTCTGGTTTCCTCTTAAATGTGGAAAGAGAGGAAAGATGGCAGAGTAGATGAAAGGTGCCCTTTGCAGTTGTTCTATGGCTCTGGATTCAAACTGTGGGAGTACCGCTGCCCAGGGAGATGGGTGACCCGGAATTCACCAAAACAAAAATGTGTAAAGACAATCATTCCCACTCCTACAATTAAAAAAATGTTTAATAATCAGCAATATTACAACTCCTATAGAATCCATTAGAAAGTTGTAGTTATAAGGCAATTTTAAACTGACTTTAAATCCAAGGGAAGATAGGTTTCTACAGGAAAAGATGGGAAGCAAGCCTTTGTTTAGCTGGGATAAACATCTGCGGTAAACATCTGAGATAAACTGGACTACATGTTCTCTGGTAAGTAGAATCTCGCTAAATAGATAATGAATTGGTAAGGGCTCCACATGGGCTAGCATAAAAGCACAAAACAACACAAAGAGAACTTGTTCAAACTCATAGGCTCTGTTGTTTGAACCTCATCAATGGCTCAAAAGAAAGATCAGGAACAAGCTTAAAGTCCCAAGAAAATGTTTTCCTGATATAGACCAAGAGAGGGAGCATCAGTCACTGTGGGAAAGGCATAAAGCCCTAATAGCATCTATTGTCTGAATCTCTCCTGTAGAACAGAGAGCAAACGTAGCCACTATCAGAAACAGCTGAAAAGCCTTTACAGCTGAGGTAAGGGAACAAGAGTAAAAACCTCCTAAGTTGTGAGAAGGGCACAAAAATATACTGGGCCTGGACAGTAAAGCCCTGATTGTTGTAGGAAACTCAGGGTAGCTGAAAAGACCCTATTAGAGAGACCCAGTGACATAGGACATGCCTAAAGCTAAACCAAGCTACAAATAACCTGCTCCTCTACCCCTGTCCCCACAGTGTTTAGCTAACAAGCATTCACTAATAAATAATAGCATGGAACTGCTGTGAGAATATAAAGAGCATAGAGAAAGATACCTTCTGTGGTACAGGTCCAAAAGGAATACCCAAAACTAAGGGGGGAATACTGTAAAAGAGAAAAAAAAACCTAAAAAATAAATGGCTAACCAACTCATAGTATACACACAAGATTATACTTAACAACAGGGATCAGGAGAGGAGGAAGAGAGGGAAAGAGGCAGTAGTGGGGACTGAAATGGAGAAAAGCATCTATGTATATCTCAAAATGAACCCTACTATTATGTATGACTATAAAGCACTATTTTTAATTGTGTAAAATAAAGAAATGTAAATAATAAAAAGTAATACAATGTCAAGAAACAAATAAATACAACTAGACTCAAACATGACTTTAGTTTTTGAATTATCACAAACAGGAAATTTAAAATACCTACAATTACTATGTTAAAGGATCTTTCTCAAAAGTGGGGCAACATGTATGAATAGAAGAAAAATTGCAGAAGAAAACTGAAAACTATAAGATAGAAATTACTGGAAATCATTGAAATGAATCACATAGTAACAAAGAAAAAAGGTGTGTCATCACTAGAATTTACAAAACCAAGAAAATAATTATTTAATTTCAAGATATGTTGACAAGAATTATCACAGTGAACACACAAAGAATAAAAAAGGTGAAAAAAATGGAGTATCTACAGCTGTGGGATAATATTAAAATAGATTAACTATACTTATAACTAGCATTGCAAATGAAAGTGTGTAAAAAAGAATAGAAATATTTCAAAAAAGAGAGAATTTTTCAAAGTTAACCAAAAACACTATGCATCGTCCCCAAACCTCAGGAAATAACAAGCAAATACTATAAAACACACACACATTTATATACATGTGTATGCACACATACGCATACCAATAGTAATATGAGAAAAGGTAGACTTAGAACAAGAAGTATTACTATGAATAAAGAGAAACATTAAATAATGATGACTTGATTTAACTAAGAAAGCATAGCAATTTTGATGTGTACATACCTGAATCAGAACTTTAAAGTATATAAACAAAAATTGTGAGAATTGGGGGGGAAAAAGTAAAGGAGAAGTCCAACAATTATTGTTGAAGATTTCAACACTTATCTCAGTAATAACAACACACAGAAAACCAATAAGGATATAGAGTATCTGAGCAATATTTCAACCAAATTGGCCTAATTTCACTTACAGAAAACTTTACCCCGCATATTAGAATACATATTCTTTACAGTGGACAGTTGCCAAGATAGGACATATTCTGGGCCATAAAGCAACTCTTAACAAATTTAGAAGAAATGAAATCATAGAAGTGAAAATTATTATCTACTCATTATTGAATGTCTCTATGGCTATCTACTAAAGTTTTTCTAGCATCCTCATGATAACTCACCTACATCATGAGCTTTAGCAAAATTGTTAGCAAAATTTAGCAAAAAAGGCTATATAAGATATTTAATTAATAATGGCAATTATTAATTTATTTTGCAAGTAAAGACTATAGCTTTAGGACCCAGACTTCCTACCAGGTGGATTACCAGGTGAGTCTATGATAAATTAGTCTTTGCTACAAGCAATCTACATTAAGAAATACAGACTTTTCCTCCATATCTGGATCCAGTTGGGTATATCAATTTTCACTCTTGAAGATACTGGAAGAGAGAAGGACACCATCTCCTTACCTGCCTGGACCTACCCATCCCTACCTATCTCCAATATGTAAGACTCTGCTGCAACATATTTATCACCCACAAAAATGCTGTGATACCATGGATATACTCAATATTGCTAGAATAGATTACAATGCTTGAAAGTGTTATTTATATACCAACTAGCACAAAGGCTAGACCCAGAGCTATTCATTATTTAGCTACATGTCTCAAGTAAGCTCTGTTTTCTTCAGGCTTGTTAGGCACAAAAGGATTATTAAATTGCTTATTATGCATACCCTATTTATAGGCTTAGTAGTCAATGGCACTGCTTTAGGCACCTATAACCTAGTCAGCAAACATGTAATATTAATATTGATCAGAAAATAATATAGAATAAACATTTTAATTTCCCCTTTCCAAATTCATGTTGAAGCCTACTGTCTAATGTGATGGTGTTTAGAGGTGGGGCTGTCAGAGGTGTCACTAGGGTAGAGCCCTTATGAATGAGCTCACTGTCCTTACAAAAGAAGCCTAAGAGAGTGCCTTTCTCATGGTGCTATGTGAAGGCACAGCAGCTGTCTATAAATCACAAAGCTGTTTCATGCAAGAAGGCAAATCTGCCACTATCTTGATCTTGGACTTTCCAGCCTCCTGAACTGTGAAAAAACATTTGTTATTGTTTGTAACCCATTCAGTCTATGGTAATGGTATTTACAGCAACCTAAACAGACAATGAAAGGTAATACACCAAAACTCCTCTAAGCATACACTGATGCCTTCAGTGAGGAGCAGTGCTTTCCAGTGAGCCTGGCTGCTGCTAATCGCTTTGTATTAGACTATTTATTGGCTAACCAAGGGGTCATTTGTTCACTTAAAGTTAGCTATTACTACATATGGGTAGGCATCATAGGCAGTCACTCAGAAAACAACAAATAAAGCAAGGTAATTTTCTTAATAATACCAATATTTACTTATTCATTTATTTGTTTTAATTTATTTATTCTACTTTGATATACATGATAGCAGAATGCATTTTGATTCATTGTACACAAATGGAGCACAAATTTTCAATTCTCTGCTTGTACATGATGTAGAATCACACCATATATGCAGTCATATATGAAGCTAGGGCAATGATGTCCATCCCTTCTATCATCCTTCTTGCCTCCATGTCCCCTCCCCCCAATCCCTCTCCTTTGACCAAATTTCCTCCATTCTTCCCATGCCCCCTCCCTCATTATGGATCAGCATCCACTTATCAGAGAGAACATTTGGCCTTTGGTTTTTTGGGATTGGCTTACTTCACTTAGCATGATATTCTTCAACTCCATTAATTTACCTGCAAATGCCATAATTTTATTCTCTTTTATTGCTGAGTAATATTCCATTGTGTATATATATCAAACTTTCTTTATCTATCCATCTATTGAAGGGCATCTAGGTTGGTTCCACATTTTAACTATTGTGAATTGAGCTACTATAAACATTGAAGTGGCTCTGTCACTGTAGTATGTTGTTTTTAAGTTCTTTGGGTATAAACCAAGGAGTAGGATAGCTGGGTCAGATAGTGGTTCCATTCCAAGTTTTCTCAAGAATCTCCATACTGTTTTCCAGATAGGTTGTACCAATTTGTAGTCCCACCAGCAATGTATGAGCATGCCTTTTCCCCCACAACCTCACCAACACTTATTGTTGTTTGTATTCTTGATAGTTGCCATTCTGACAGGCATGAGATGAAATCTTAGAGTAGTTTTGGTTTGCATTTCTTTAATTGCTAGAGATGTTGAACATCTTTTACTATGTCTGTTCATCGGTTGCATATCTTCTTCTGAGAAGTCTGTTCAGCTCCTTAGCCCATTTATTGATTAGGTTGTTTGTTTTTGTGGTGTTAAGTTTTTTGAGTTCTTTATATATCCTGGGGATTAGTGCTCTATCTGATGTGTGTGTGGCAAAAATTTGCTCCCAGAATGTAGGCTCTCTGTTCACTTCATCGATTGTTTCTTTTGCTGAGAAGAAGCTTTTTAGTTTGAATCCATCCCATTTATTGATTCTTGATTTTACTTTTTGTGCTATAGGAGTCTTGTTAAGGAAGTAAGTTCCTAATCTGACACAATGAAGATTTGGGCCTACCTTTTCTTCTATTAGGTGCAGCGTCTCTTGTCTAATTATTAGGTCCTTGATCCACTTTGAGTTGAATTTTGTGCATGGTGAGAGATAGGGATTTAGTTTCATTTTGCTGCACATGGTTTTCCAGTTTTCCCAGCACCATTTGTTGAAGAGGCTATCTTTTCTCCAATGTACATGTTTGGCGCCTTTGTCTAGTATGAGATAGCTATATTTATGTGGGTTTGTCTCTGTGTCTTCTATTCTGTACCATTGGTCTACATGCCTATTTTGGTGCCAGTACCATGCCATTTTTGTTACTAGTGCTTTGTAGTATAGTTTAAGAAGACCACTTAATTTTTTAAGCAAATACTGCAGACATCCTCTGACATTTTTTCCTGGATCTCAACAAGTAGCTGAGATGATTAGATACACATGTTTGTCTAAGTTCTCCTCATTTTAATTTGTACTCTTCTACATAAGCACATGGCTAAAAGTCATGCCTTAACACATCCAAACCCAATTGAATAAGGCATTGCATATTGCCGTAGTCAATCAAACATTTGAGTTAAATGTAATAGGTTGTTTTGTTTTATTTTTTGACCTTCAACTACTGACTGTTTTCAAACTCCATATCTCCCCCTTCCCTCTTTGTCCCATATTGGAATAGGCTTTTTTTTTTTCTAACCTAACAGTACCCTTCCTTTGTGCCAATGAGAAGTTCAAACCACAAAAACTCTAGCCCAGAGATAGAAAGCCTCACCCAGACCCACCTCCTAGTCAGAATCTAAACCAAAAGGAGAACATGACCAATTCCTCTTATCTCTTGCTATTTCAGATAGATTACAATTGTGCTTTTCCAAGAGTTCTTTTTATCAGTGATAAATTTTCTTTCAAGTTTTCTATATGTGTGTGGGTGTTGTTATCAGCTTCAAAGCTGATGGAGGAGACTATCTTGTCTATGAGGAAGATTAAATTCAAAGTATATTCTTGGATCTTAATAGAATTAAACCAGAAATCAATTACAGAGAATATCTAATACTCTATTCCTCAATAATCCATGTTTTAGAAGTCATAAGTAAAAAATATTTTGAAATTAATAAAAAGTAAAAGGCATATATCAGAAACTTGAGAATATAAGTAAAGTGGTGATTAAAGAAACACATCATCACAAGTTTATATTACAAAAGAGATCTCATAAATTATCTGACTATACTCCTTAAAAAACTAAAACTAAAAGTAATTCAAAAGCAAATGGCAAAAAGAATAAAAATAAAACAGAAATTAATGAAATTTAAAATAGAAAAAAATATCAAACTAAAGGTTGACTTTTTGAAAAGTACTAGATAGTTGATAAGTTTCTAGTTAGAATGACCATGATAAAAAAGAGAAAATACAAATTAAAAATAACAAGAATTAGTAAAGAGAAATCACTACAGACTCTACAGACGTTTAAAGAATAAGAGAATATTGTGAGCAAATCTAAGCCCATACATTTAACAACCTAGGTGAAATGGACACTAATTTTAAAAGATATAACTATCAAAACTTACTCAAGTTGAAATTCACATGGTATGAAATAATCTACATTATGATTGTAGAGAGTTAAGTAAAATGAGTATTCAGTAACATAAAAGAAATATCTTATTCATGTTTTTTATATTCCTTTAGTTTTTGACAAGCTAAATATACTGTTTTATTATAAGTGAATACATATTATAGGCTAAATACAAATCTTAAGTCAGAATGGAAACCCACATTGTCTTTTATTTTATAAAATGTAACATATCCATTTTCAATTTTTTTTCCACTTTTGTTTCTTTTCAATTTTCATTCCATTTTTTTGGCGGTACTAGGGATTGAACATTGGGATTCTCTACCATTAAACTACATCTCCAGTTCTTTTTCCTTTTTCTTATTTTTTTCAATTTTGAGATAGAGTTACACTAGTTTACTCAGGCTGGCCTCAAACTTGCAGATCCTCCTGCCTCAGGCTCAATGGCATTATAGGCATGTGCCACTATGCCTGGCTACATCCCCTTTTAAAGGAAGAAATAACCCATTAAAGTAAGAAATTTTGAAATGATTATTATAAGCTACATATAATTTTTCCTCTCAGAAATTCAGTTTTCAAATCTTATTTTTTAAAAGTAATTCAATATTTAAAAAAAAATAACTGGAAGCCCTTATGATCATTTTATTGTTATAAAAGTTTGAAAAAAATCCCACCAGAATATGTTCAGATATGGATTTTGTTTGTACTTTGCTTGCCTGAAAGAAGAAAAAAATACCTTAATTTTCTCAATAAAGTTCTTCATTAGATGAGTAAATTTTTATTTGGTTTGATATGGCTGGAGTTTTGTTTCTACAGTTTTAATTTTTCCCATGAAAATTCTCACTAGTCATTTGAGTATTCTTGTTTGGTCTTTTAGGTTAGTATTCTTCATTTATTCCCAGTCATAGAATGAGAAAATAATGAAGAATTAGAAATTTTCTGAAGTATATATTCTGCTATCCATTAGTTTCTTGCATTTAAAAATCCTTGTATTATACATCTGGAGAAAATTATAGAACGTTTTAAAATAAAAATTGCTCCTTCAATGGAAATCATTTGAAATCCTGGAATGAATATAGGGTAGATAAAATATTTGTGTAATAAGCTCACTGGATCACAGGAAATAGCATCATGGCTGTGGTTGACTAGATCTTGTGTTACTTTAAAAAAATTGTCTTTAAGTTTATAAAAATTTCTTCAGGAGCTGTTAAAATCACATATTGTTTAAGTGACAGGCTATTATATGGTTGCTTTATAAATTAATTTTAGATTTTGTTATTTTACATTGAAAGTTATATTGGTATTGGACTTAAGATATATCCCAAACAAGTCATGAAGTCTAATTAACCTTTTATCACACTCAACTACTTTAAGTTACATGAGCTTGACTCTGTCCTCTAAATATAACAATACAATTTTGGCATCTCATTAATAAACATGACAGCATTTATTAACACTGCCATGTAACTAAAGTAAAATTTCATCAATTCAAATCTCAAGGAACCAGAAGTAATCAAGCCAGAACTAAACAGGAACAAATTATCTGACATCATATTGTTGTGGCAGGAGAGCTGAGAAGCTAAACAACTTGCTGTTTCTGTCAAACGATCTTGATTGCTTGTCAGTGTGAAAGAAGTTGTAGAGTATGGCATGAAAGGTTAATTTACTTGCATTCACACAACCTCTTCTTCTCTTCTTATTGACAAATAACCAAGGTCATTAATTGAAGTTTTGCAAATGAATTTCGATGAATTCATGACTCACATGATCGTGTACTTTAAATAACAAATAAAATTGTGTTTGAGGTTATTCATGCCAAAACATTCTATATTAGACTATTTATTATTGTTTTTATTTGACAACACCTTCATTAGACATTTATGGAATAAGAAAGCATATGTGTCTGTTAGTTTTGTATCAAAATTCTAATATCATATAATATTCATTTGACCTTCACTTATTCATTCATAAAATGTTCTTCCTTTTTTTCCTTCTTCCCTTTTTTCCTTCCTTCATTATTTTATGAATAAAGTATGTTAAAACATTTTTTAGGTGCAAGGTAATGTAGTAAGGCATATAGCACCGCGTGTGTGTGTGTGTGTGTGTGTGTGTGTCCATGTGTGTGGGATATTAAAGATTGAACCCAGGGCCTGGTACATGCTAAGTAAGAACTCCACCACTGAACTCTATCATCAGCCTAATTCTTTTCCTTTTGGGGTAAATTATATCTTCACTTGAAAATTTGATTTCATCAACTGTATTGATGGTAGGCATTAACACTGAAAAGTTAGGCAATAGCGATTTAAAGAAAAGTTCCTGTTATTTATTTGATCCACTGTGTACACATCACCATTTTTAAATCTCACAGCAATACTCTAAAGAAGGTCTTTTTATCTTCATGTTATAGAAATATAAGTCTCACAGAAAAATTATACAGGTAGTGTTAAATGCCAGAATTTTTGTCCAGTTCCTTTGGAATACAAAGTCAAAGTTCTTAATACCACATGTCACTGCTCTAAATAGGGACAATTTAAGAAAGAATAATTTATTCTTTCCCCAATTTTAATATTGATGTTCTTATCCTATATACTGATTATATTACTGAATAAAATTTATTTTTTTGTTTTAGTGTGACACATTGAACCCAGGATGCTTTCCCACCAAGCCACATCCCAGATCATTTTTATTTTTTTATTTTAAGACAGGGTTCTTGCTTAATTGCTTAGGTCCTCAGTGAGTTGCTGACTTTGAACTTGCAATCCTTCTGCCTCAACCTCTCAGTGTCTGAGTGAGATTACAGGAGTTTGCTACCATGCCAACTAAAGTTTCTTTTTTCCTTTTCCTTCCTTCTTTCCTTCTTCTTTCTCCTATTAACTATGTCTTTTATTTTCTATAGTCTGATGTTTTGAGATCTGGGACCTTGCTGACTCTGGATAATCACTCCAAGATTATCCAGTGCCTTGAGACAGTAAACACATCCATGAGCATGACTTTCCTATGCAAACCAGTCAATCCAGATCCTATACCTCTAAAGATTTATTGAGCTCTTGAACTCTGGGCTACTGTTCACCTTCTGTTATCCCAGGGACAGGTACCAGACAACCAGGGATAGCTCCTATGACTTGGAGTCTTCTGAAATCATTCAAATTTAGCCTAAATTCTAAATCTGCTCACCCTCCTTCCCCTATTCCTTCCTGGGGAAATCATAATAAAGGTTTTGTCTCCAGAGTTTCCTTCTGCCTTTGCCTCCTGACTGCCCACATGCTGCCTATTGCCCCAGGCTTTCTATGTGCCACCCTGTGGTGTGCTATGACCTCTCCTCTTAGGGTCTGCATCCTTTCTATGACCATTATCTCCCTATCTGTTGATCTTACCTTTATTCTTACCACACATAAATAATAGGAAAACCTATTGCAATTTCCTTCTTTCCTTCCTTCCTTTCTCCTTCCTTCCTTCCTTCTTTCCTTTCTTCCTTCTTTCCTTCCTTCCTTACTACCTTCCTTCCTTTGTCTCTTCTCCCTCCTTTTCTTTTTTTTCTTTCTTTTTGCACGTAGAAAGAAGTGGCTATTTAAACGAACTGTTATCAAATTAGCAAAGTGTTGTACTTTCTTGACTTTAAAAATGGATTTTAGCAAAATGAGTAGTATGAATTTTCAATGGACATATGTTCTTTCATATTTAATGATCTTGAGTGTGAAAAAACACTTCTAAAATCTGCCTTGAGCTATCTAAACTTTAGATGAGTGGGTCAGTCTTTAAATATCAGTTATATTTTTAGAAATAAGAGAAAATTATTCACTAGAGCCCTTAAACAACAGCATATGTTCTTTCCTTCTTATTAACTATAGACAAATACCAAGTCTAAATGGAAACTTTGTTTGGCTGCTAAGACAAAATATGGGTACAAATTTTTGAAATAACGCCAACATTGTACTACCCTCAATTTAGAAAATATAATGAACAAAATTTGCTGAAATCAAAGAACCAAAGAGTGAGTTAACATAGTTAACATTAAAATCTTTTTTGACATCTTAATAAAAGCCATTTCTTTATTATATTTTTCTTACCAGTACCTGTGAGTTCTATTTTATTTGGATTGCATGCCTTATTAAATCTGTGTTTAGCTTTTTATTTTTCCTCTTCTTTCATTTTTTACGTTAAGCTTTTTATATTGTCCTTAAACTATCATTTACTTTTTAAATTTCCCATTTTCCAAGTTTTCATTTGTTTGTGATGTATTTATTCACCCTTTTCTTTTAATATTGAAGAAATATTCTTTAAACCACATCTTCTTCCTTATATTTATTTGTAAACATTTTTCTGGGCACTTACACTCTGCCAGTAATAATGGGTAGCCCCAGGGATATAGGGATGACAAAGATAACTTCTGTTCTATAGGAGATTAAAGGAAGAGTGGAAAGTCAATAATTTACTAAGTCAAAATGTGAAATTGTTGTAATAAATGTAAATAGTAACTGCTCTGTGAAAACAATTGACAGCTCACCAAACATAGAGGTACTACTGATTATCAAGGGAGAAAAGTATGTGGAGAACATGCACGACAAAGTTACTAGAATCCACTTCCAACAATATCAAATGCTGAGAGGTTCAAAGCTGTGATAATGTTCTCACAGAAGGTAAGTTCAGAAAGGCTGCAATTCATGTTATTACTCGGTTTCCCTTCTCCTCACATCTACTAGTGCACTTTCCCTGACTGTGCTGTACCTAGGTCAGCTCATTCTTTGGATTGTTTCTTTATACTTCCTTACCATCTTGACTTTAAGTAAGGGTTGTTAGAGGCATGAAACAAGCAGGAAGATGTAGAGAATAGCAGATACATTACTCTTCTTCGCTCTCTTCCTAATTCCATGCAGATGATCTGGTAGTAGCCATTTTTCTCCATGAATGGCTTCTCCCTTGACAAACACTCCTGTGTATTTCCCATTCTCATTGGGATCCAGTAACTTCTCCTGTGCCTTGTCTCTTTGACCCTAGGAGTGGCAATGGCTTCCACTATTTCTACTTCTGGGCTGGTACAAGTCATTTATTTGCTTAAATCTCAGTTGTACCTCTTTAGCTATACTTTCATAACATGACATTTATTTTAGCCATCTGAGTTAAATTTTGTTTCTTATAAGTATCCTTACTAACATGGTAGAAAAGAGTTTACTCATGATGATCTTTAAAACATCAATCATTTAAAAAATCAAACCAGATTCAATATAATGTCAACTTTCAGCATCTATGGTATAAATAAATAAATGAAAGGCCAGGAAAAAAATTGTAGGAAATATGCACACACACATACAAAAAAATTTTTTTTTAAATATCTGAATGCCAAACAGGATTCCTTTTAATCCTGGTTATTTTAAAAAAAAGGCAAAAGAAATGTTGAAACCTTTTCCCCAGAAATAAATACAAAGTCTAGCACAAATAATCACAAAGGCACAAGATTGTTGGTTCTCTAAGTGGAGCATACTGTCAACCTAGAAACAAAGGGAGCAAAAAAACTTAAGCAGAGACTTTCTAGGAGAAATAATTCTTGTTGCGCCCTTTTCTCTATTTGACCTTGGAATAATAACTGCCTACCCTGTTCACATATAAAAGAAAGAAATAGAAAAGCCATTCAGAATTAGCTGAAAACAAAAAGTTAACCGCAGGAGATGCCTCATGATTAGCTGAGATGAAAAAAGATAACAAAAGCAGGCAGGTTGTGCTCCAGATACTCCTCAAATCTCATTTTATAAACCCATTTCCTTAAAAAAAATTCTCCAGGTTAGGTAGGAATGGTGGGTAAGATAAACTGGATAAAATAGTCAGCCAAGATTGCAATGTTATCAGTCTCACTTTCTGAAATGCATCTCAAAATTTGTTCCCTAAACTCACCTGCAAAATAGGGAAGGATCCTGAAGCCAATACATACCACCAATACATATCACCAGACAAGGCAAGCAAACTTGGTAATGATTGATTGATAATGCATGAAAACTAAAATGGAAATAACTGATAATAACTAAAATATCCCTAGGACATATAAGCCTCTATATATACATAATATATTTATATGATAAAACATCTGTGATATTTAAGCATTATGAAAGAAAATAACAAGCTGAATACCAGAGGAAGCAGAATTAATGGATCAAACTAATAATGTAAACTAAGCATAGTAATTAACTTTACCAAGATAAGGGAGGATATTAGAAACATAAAACAAAAAGCAGTTACATTAAAACAAAGAACCAAGTGGAACCACTGAATATGAATATATATATATGTATATTATATATATATGTATGTGTGTGTGTGTGTGATTGCTGAAATAAAACAATCAGTGAAAGGATTATATAAAGAATATTTCCAGCTAGGAAATGTAGTATTGAACAATAGATTATTACAAAAATTTATTCCATAAACTTCAGGAATAAGGAAATGAAGTAATGAATGAAAAAGGAAATATTAAATAGAAATAGCTACTTTTCAACTATTTAAAATACCTACTAGAATGAGTCGAAGAAAGAAATGAAATTTTAAAAGGCAAAAATATTTGAAAAATAATATAGGAAGAAATTTTGAGAATTGAAGACAGTCATAAAACTTCCAATTAAAAGAATTCCTGAAGAGCCAACAGGATACATTAACACACACACACAAACACACACACACACACACAAATATGGTTTAGTAAAATTAAAAATATCACGATGAGTACAAAATTCTGCATCCAAAGAGCAAAAGCATTTTACATACAAAAAGAATACAGTGGATAGAAACAGATAAGTCATAATATTTACAAACTGCTGGCAAACAAAAAATAACTTTGAATCTATAATTTTATTGCCAGTTACACTATCATAGAAAATTAAAATATATTTTCAGGGCAAAAATGTGTGATACCTTTCTTCACCCCTCAGAAAAGTCATGGCTGACATGCCTATAACAAAATACAGGTTAACATTTAATCAAAGTTTTATATGACTTGGGAGCCTTTAGAATGAAGACCCAAAGATCCAGAGAAAACTAGCCATATTTAGGCTTAGATTCAATGAAAAATGTTCAAGCTTATAGAAATATGATTGTACAAAAAAAAGCATGCTCTAATGTAAAGTCTTTCTGTTTAACATTTTTCTTTCTGATTATTGCAGCATCACTTCTGGAATGTGGATTTTGTGATCTACTATCAGACAAGGTAGGTCAGAGAATGGCTTCATGACCAGTTCCAACACAGAAAGGAAGAGGTAAAGAAGAGTAATATTTTCAGGTTTTATGGTCTGCTTTCAGGAAAAGGTTCTAATTTCTATGACCTATTTAGGTAAGAGGAATTCTAGTTTCTGATTTGCTTTAGGGGAAACCAAGGATCAGGATATGGGAGGACAAATTACCTTGGTTCTGAGGCTTCTTCTGAAGTCTTTCAGTGTCCTTTAGATCAAAGCACTCAGCATGCAAAGTGCCATATTTAGTTTTAGGCACTTTTCTGAGTGTTTTTCTGAGTCCCAACATTATCATCAAATATGTAAGTATGAATAATGGAATAGTTGAAATAAATGATAGCTCGTAAAAGCAATTTTGGAAAACTCAACATAGATCTTTGACTTTCCTTTTTTATTTCTGTGGCCATTAAAGGCTTAACCCAGGAGTGCTTTACCACTGGGCTACACTCCCTCTCCTTTTTAAAAATTTATTTTATTTTGATACAAAGGCTTGCTAAGTTGCTTAGGCTGACCTTGAACTTGGGATCCTCCTGCCTCAACCTCCCCAGTCCCTGGAATTATAGGCATGTGCCTATAAATAAGCAATGACTAAAAGTAATATAAAATAGCATTATCCACTAAAGTCCAGAACTAAAACTGCAAGTAAGAAAGACTAAAGTGAAATGAAAACAGACCAAGATAGTCTCTGGTTTAAAAGAAGTCATGCATAGTACATATATTTTAATAAGTTTTAGAAACTGAGAGAGAACAAAATATAAGATGAATCATTATAAGAGGAATAATTACTAATATAATATAAATGGAACATGGTTGTCAGACCAGCAAAATAGTATTCAGTGCAAGCAAATTGAAAATAAAAAAAGAAATAAAAGTTGTATTAAGTAAAATACATAAGATTATAGAAATAAGTTCTAATAAAAACTAATCACAAATCTATATTAATTTAACTCATCAACAAAGAAAGCTCTTGTTTTATACAAAAAGAAAATTCAGGAATAAATTGCCTACAGGAGAGATAATTTGATGAGAGATAAGAAAGATTGCCAATAAAAATGCAAAAAAGTTGTACTATGCATGACAAATTCAAAACAAGAATAGAATTTTACATTTTGATAAAGTAAAGACGATAGCAGAAAAATATGTTTTAAAACTTTATAAGACATAGTAGGATTGCTTCCAAGATGGTGGCCTAAATGAATGTATCATTCCTAGTCTCTCCAGGAACAGAGTTTAAAGTAGTGGAAACACTGTTTCTCGGCGAGTTTTTAGAGGACAACCGACAGCTGGCTCTACCTGCATGCCTGCACGGTCACCAGACCCCAGCATTTGCACAGGCCTCCAGCCACAAGCAGTGCAGAACCCCAGTCTCAGACTCCAGTGTGGGACTTGTACCACATGCAAAGACTGCTTCTACACAGGATCCCGGTCTCTAGTGCCCACATACCCTGCAGGACCTCAGGTCACCCACCCATGAGGGCCCCTAGCCGTTGCAACCACGCAAGACCCTGGCTCCCTGGCAAGACTCCTGGCTGCTGCTCTTGTGTGGATCTCCATCTACGAGGGCAGAACCTCACTGTTCGCCTACACCTGGGGACATAAGACAGGATCTGGAGACAAACTTCTACTTCAGCACAGGACACCACAGAGCTGCATCTCCAAACACTGCATGCAATACCACCAACCAGTCCAGTCCTTCACTCTATCTCTGAAGCAGATAATTCTTTGTAAGACTCCAGCTGCACCATTTTTCACCTGAATGGGCAGATACCAGTAAGCAACAGACAACTCCACCTACTGGAGATGAAGGGAAGCAATCCTGTTTATTTACATTGAGACTTTTTTTTTTTCCTAATATTCCTTTTTTAAAATCATCTCTTTTCTTCTTTTCTCTCACTCTTTTCTTGCCCTCACATCCCCAGTATTTGTGAAGCCAAGTTTTATTTATGCATTAGGATACGGTAGACTGGGATATCTGATTAGTATACTACAGTTGTATTGTACAGTCTCATAACTTCCACCTGTACTTGTTTTATTTTTCTTAATTTTTATGTCTCCACATTAGTTGTACTCTATTTTCTTCCCTCTTACTGGTCTTCCCCAAATCTATTTCTCTCCTTTCTACTAATAGCCAACATCTTTTGGATTCCTCTTTCATGCTTTCTAGGATCTAATAACTATATCCTCACTTCCTACCACCCTAAAATCCTATCCTACACCCCACCCTCAGTTCTCTCTAGCCCACCAGCAGAAACTGTAAATGCTTGTGCAAACCTATTGTTTATATAGTAGAAGCTAATTGAACTTATATTTTTGGTATATTGTGATTAAGCCATAAATGTATTTAGGAGCTATTAGAAGCTACTTGGTTTGAAACTACATTGGTTTGCTTTTATTGAGATCTGTGAATATTAGTCTCCCCTTTAAAGGAGAGGAATTGGAACCCTGCAGAGAAACTATAAGCCTATAGGATAAAAACTGTATCACCTTGGATCTGCAGAGCTAGAAGGAAAGACACACAAACAACATGAACAAACAAGGGAAGAAAGTACCTCAAACAAACCAAGATACTACATTATTAGAATCCATGGTCAGCAAAGCTCAAGAAATGTAGGAGAAAGCAGTCAGGATGTACATAATGAAAATGTTCTGAGACTTAAGGAATGATATAAGAGAGCAAGCCTAAGCAGGAAAAGATCATTTTGATAAAGAGATACATAGGCAAATACAGGAAGCAAAAGATTACTTCAATAAGGAGATAGAGATTCTGAGAAAGAACCAAACAGAAATCCTCAAAATGAAAGAAACAATGAACCAAATTAAAAATTTCAGTAGAAAGCATCACCAACAGATTAGATCACTTGGAAGACAGAACTTCAGACAATGAAAACAAAATATTTAAACTTGAAATTAGAGTTGACCACATAGTGAATATGGTAAGAAACCATGAGCAGAACATCCAAGAATTATGGGATAACATAAAAAGACCAAATTTAATAATTATTGGGATAGATGATGGCACAGAATTTCAAAACAAAGGAATGAACAATGTATTCAATGAAATAATATCAGAAAATTTTCCAAACATGAAGAACCAGTTGGATAATCAAATACAAGAGGTTTACAGGACACCAAATGTACACAATCAAAACAGAACTACACTTAGGCACATCATAATAAAAATGCCTAGTATATAGAATAAGGAGAGAATCTTAAAAGCCACAAGAGAAAGGAATCAGATTACATATAGCGGGAAACCAATTAGAATCTCTGCAGACTTCTCAACCCAGACCCTTAAAGCTAGAAGAGCTTAGAACAACATATACCAAGCTCTGAAAGACAATGGATGCCAACCAAGAATCTTATATCCAGCAAAATTAAGTTTTAAATTTGATGTTGAAATAAAAACCTTCCAAGATAAACAAAAAATAAAAGAATATACAGCAAGAAAGCCTGCATTAGAGAACATTCTTGGCAAAATATTCCATGAGGAGGAAATGAAAAACAACAATGAAAACCTGTAAAGGGAGGAACTACCCTAAAGGAAAGGCCAATCAAAGGAGAAACACAGTCAAGTTAAAAACTAAAAATAAACCAAAATTTCTGAGAGTAGAAACCATGTCTCAATAATAACACTGAATGTTAGGGGCCTAAACTCAGCAATTAAAAGACATAGACTGGCAGATTAGATTACCAAAAAAAAAAAAAAAAAAGACCTAACAATATGTTGTATCCAAGAGATTCATACAAAGAGACACTCACAGATTGAAGGTGAAAGGATGGAAAAAAATATATCACTTACATGGACCACATAAACAAGCAGGGGTTTCCATCCTTATATCAGATAAAGTGGACTTCAAAACATAGAGAGAAGGGATAAAGAAGGTCATTTCAGACAGCTTAAGGGAATCATACATCAACAAGATATAACAATCTTAAAAATCTATGTCCAAAACACTGGGGCAGCCATGTATGTCAAACAAACTCTTCTCAACTTCAAGAATCAAATAGACCACAACACAATAGTACTGGGTGACTTTAACATAACTCTCTCACCAATGGACAGATCTTCCAAACAAAAACTAAACAAAGAATCTCCAAAACTCAATAGAATAATCAATAATCTAGACTTAACAGACATATATAGAATATTCCATCCTTCAACAAGCAAATACACTTTTTTCTCATCAGTACATGGATCCTTCTCCAAAATGCATTATATGCTATGCCACAAAGCAAGTCTTAGCAAATACAAAAAAATAGAGATGATGCCCTGCATTCTATCTGACCATAATGGAATGAAATTAGAAATTAATGACAGTTTTTAAAAAAGAAGCCACTCCAACACCTGGAGACTCAATAATATGCTATTGAATGTTGCATGGATAACAGAAGACATCAGGGAAGAGACTAAAAAATTCTTTGATGTAAATGAGAACTCTGATACAACATATCAGAATCTCTGGGACCCTATTAAGGCAGTGCTAAGAGAAAGCATTATGCTCATTTATTGAAAGAAGTAAAAGTCAACTTATCAATGACTTGACACTGCATCTCAAAGCCTTAGAAAAAGAGGAACAAACTAACACTAAAAGAAGTAGAATATAGGACATAATTAGAATCACGGCTGAAATCAATGAAATTGAAAAAACAGGAAACAATTCAAAAAATTGACAAAACAAAAGGCTGTTTTTTGAAAAAATAAACAAAATTGACAAATCCCTAACCACCCTAACTAAAAAAGGAGGGAGAAAATCCAAATTACTAAAATTTGTGACAAAAAGGGAAATGTCATGACAGACCCTGCTGAAATACAGAGGGTAATTAGAAACTATTTTGAAAATCTGTACTCCAGTAAAATAAAAAAAACAAAACAAAATGAAGACACTGACAAATTTCTAGAGACATATGACCTACCCAAACTGAACCAGGAGGACATTCACGACTTAAACAGATCAATTACAAGCATGGAAATAGAAGATATTATCAAGAGCCTTCAAACCAAGAACAGCCCTGGACCAGACAGATGCTCAGCTGAGTTCTAAAAGACCTACAAAGAAGAAATAACTCCAATACTCCTCAAATTATTCCATGAAATAGAAAAGGAGAAAACCCTTCCAAACTCATCCTATGAGGCCAGTATTACCCTGATTCCAAAACCAGACAGAGATATATCAAAAATGGAAAATTTCAGATCAATATCCCTGATGAATATAGATGCAAAACTTCTCAATAAAATTTTGGCTAATCACATACAAAAACATATTAAAAAATAGTGCATCATGATTAAGTGGGGTTCATTCCAGGGAATCAAGGTTGGCTCGACAGATGGAAATCAATTAACGTAACCATCGCATCAATAGACTTAAAGATAAGAATCACATGATTTTATCAATTGATGCAGAGAAAGCATTTGAAAAAATACAGCACCCTTTCATGTTTAAAACACTAAAAAAAACAGGGATAGTAGGAACATACCTCAACATTGTTAAAGCAATCTATGCTAAACCTAAGGCTAACATCATCCTAAATGGAGAAAAATTGGAAGCACTCCCTCTGAAAACTGGAACAAGATAGGGATGCCCTCTTTTACCACTCTTATTCAATATAGTCCTTGAAGTTCTAGCCAGAGCAATTAGACAGATAAAAAAAATTAAAGGGATATTAATAGGAAAAGAAGAACTCAAGCTATCATTATTTGCAGATGACATGATATTATACTTGGAGGATCCAAAAAATTCTACCAGAAAACTTCTAGAATTAATAAATAAATTCAGCAAAGTAACAGAATATAAAATCAACACTCATAAATCAAATGCATTTCTGTACATCAGCAATGAGTCCTCTGAAAGAGAAATCAGGAAAACTACTTCATTCACAATAGCCTCAAATAAAATAAAATACTTGAGAATCAATCTAATGAGAGTGGTGAAAGACTTCTACAGTGAAAACTACAAGATATTAAAGAAATAAATTGAAGATCTTAGAAGATGGAAAGATCTCCCATGCTCTTGGATAGGCAAATCAATAGTATTACAATGGCCATACTACCCAAAGTGCTATATAGATTCAATGTAATCCCAATTAAAATCCCAAAGTCATTTCTTATATAAATAGAAAAGGCAATAATAAAATTTATTTTGAAAAATAAGAGATCCAGAATAGCTAGAGCAATCCTTAGCAAGAAGAGTGAAGCAGAAGGCTGCACAATACCAGACCTTAAATTATACTACAAAGCTATAGGAACAAAAACAGCATGGTACTAGCATCAAAATAGACATCTAGACCAATAGTGCAGAACAGAAGACACAGAGACTAACCCACATAAATACAATTATCTCATGCTAGACAAAGGTGCCAAAAACATACATTGGAGAAAAGATAGCCTGTTCAACAAATGGTGCTGAAAACACTGGAAATCCATATGCACCAAAATGAAACTAAACTCTACCTTTCACCATGCACAAAACTCAACTCAAAGTGGATTAAAGACCTAGGAATTAGACCAGAGGCCCTGCGCCTAAATGAGGAGAAAGTAGGCTCAAATCTTCATCATTTTGGATTAGGCCCCAATTTGCTTTAAAAGAATCCTAAGGTGCAAGAAATAAAAACAAGAATCAATAAATGGGAAAGATTTAAACTAAAAAGCTTCTTCTCAACAAAAGAAATAATCACTGAGGTGAACAGATAACCTACATTCTGGGAGCAAATTTTTGCCACACGCACATCAGATAGGGCACTGATCTCCAGGATATATAAAGAATTCAAAAAACTTAACACCAAAAAAACAAATAACCCAATCAATACATGGGCTAATAAGCTGAATAGAAACTTCTCAGAAGATATATAATCAATAAACAAATATATGAAGAAATGTTCAACATCTCTAGCAATTAGAGAAATGCAAATCAAAATTACTCTAAGATTTCATCTCACACCAGTAAGAATGGCAGCTATCCATAATACAAGCAACAATAAGTGCTGGCGAGGATGTGCTGAAAAAGGCACATTCAAACATTGCTGGTCGTACTGCAAATTGGTGCAATCTCTCTGGACAGTAGTATGGAGATTCCTTTAAAATCTTGGAATGGAATCACCATTTGACCCAGCTATCTCACTCCTCCATCTATACCAAAGGAATTAAAAACAGCATACTACAGTGATGCAGCCACTTCGTTGTTTATAGCAGCACAATTCACAATTGCTAAATTGTGCAAGCAACCTAGATGCCCTTCAATAGACGAATGGATAAAGAAACTGTGTTATATATACACAATGGCATATTAGTCAGCATTAAAAGAGAATAAAATTATGGCATTTGCAGGTAAATGGATAGAATTAGAGAACATCATGCTAAGTGAAGTCACCCAATCCCAAAAAAACAAAAGGCTGAAAGTTCTCTGTGATTAGTGGATGCTGATACATAAGGGGGTGGGGGTGGGGAGCATGGGAGAAATGGAGGAACTTTGGATAGGGCAGCGGGGAGGGGAGGAGAGGAGGAGAAATGGAGTAGCAAAAATGGTGGAATGATATGGACATCACTACCTTAGGTGCATGTATGAAGACACAAATGGTGTAACTCTATCTTGCAACCAGAGAGATGGAAAATTGAGCTCTATATATGTACTATGACTTGAAATGCATTTTAAGAAAAATACATAGTAGGAAAGTTTTATAATACCTATAGTACATATTAGCAATTATATCTACATATGTAATCTCAAAGAGAGAAATAATTACCCTATATTTCAGAGAAAATGACCATTACTTTCTAGCACACATGATACCTTTACAAAATAATGTAGTAATTCTGAGAAAAAATTATCAAAACAAATTTCAAATATTTGACATTATGCAGACTACAATACATTTATATAATGCTATGAAATTATAAATTGATAACAAATATATAACAAAAAAATCCATGTATATAGAAACTAAAATATATGTGAAATAATTCTTGCCTTAAAAGAAAAATCATATTTATCTATATAGGGGAAGGAGTTAAAGTATTTCTCGAAAGGATATTTATAACACTGAATACATTCATGGAAATTATATAAATTATACATTACCCATAAATAAACCTAGGTTAAAATTCAGAAAACATTGTGGAAAGAAAACTTTTTAAAACTCTAGCAAAGGATTCTAGCAAAGAATTGAAGGTCCTTGCTCATGGATGGAAAAACTTCACAATAGGAAAATGTAAATTCTTTCAATCTATAAATTCAATAAAATTCCAACAAAATACTAGAATAATAGAGGAAATGGAGGGGTCTACAAAGAGACTTGGACTGAAGAACTTGGACATAGGCCTAAATTGAACATAGGGTATTCACTTCTAGGGAAGATGCCTAAGATGGACTACTACACAAAGATGAAAGATTATGGCTTTATATATGGCAAGAAAAGGTTGATAAGAAAAGTTAAAAACACAATAAGATATAAGGCAAAATCTGATCAATTTATACAAGCAAAAAACCCTTTATATTTTTTCAGTGTTTATGTAACTCTAATAAATATAATTAAGAGTTACATACAATGAGACAGGAGAATCGCAAGTTCAAAGCCAGCCTCAGCAATGGCTTAGGCGCTAAGCAACTCAGTGAGACCCTGTCTCTACACAAAACACAAAATAGGGCTGGGGATGTGGCTCAGTGGTCAAGTGCCCCTGGGTTCAATCTCCAGTACCAAAAAAAAAAAAAAAAAAAGAGTTACATACAAGAGGAACTTTCTGAGAAAGAACAGGAATAGAGAACACATTGGAATAATAATAATTTCATTTTTAAAAAAAGGCATATGTAGACTAATGATGGTAATTTTGGGTAAACTGAAGAATAAAATCAGCTTGTGCTTCTGAGTTAAAATAACAATAAAAATGACAAATATTTTAGCCTGCTAATAATAAATTAAACTTTCATGTATGATTCAAAAATCTCTAGCTTTCCTGCAAAGTCACTTGCTGATAATTCTCAAAGGAAGATATTCAGAGATGTTTCACAGCCCAATCTCAATGCTTTACTTCTGCAGAAGGTTCCCTGCAGGGGGGACCCCTGGCACTCCAAAGGTCCACCATAGTTAATGTTGTTCAAGGGCAAGCCCAATGCGCTTCACATTAATCTAAACTCACTAAAAATCTCCCTGTTCCAATTCTGCTCCAGGTTTGGTTCTTGGGATTAAAAGTTTGTCTTTTGTTTGTTTTGCTTAGATGTTTTGTGATTCTTCTATTGTTTTTTGATCGTTTGCATTTGAATCCAGACTTCAGATTGAGAGTTATGGCTTAGGGAAATCCAAATTTTACTCCAAAAGAATTTATTAAATTAAAATAAAAATAGAAATCTTACCAAAATGTCTTGCTGGGAAACCTAAGCTTTTTCTAACAAGTATGCTTTTAAAACAAAATTTCCAATAAAGTTGTTGTTTTAGTTTCTAATGTAAATAAAAAAGAGAAAAACTGTATTCTCTTACCTTTTTTTTTGGTACTGCGGATTGAACTCGGGCACTCCACCACTGAGCCACATCCCCAGCCCTGTTTTGTGTTTTATGTAGAGACAGGGTCTCACTGAGTTGCTTAGCGCCTCGTCATTGCTGAGGCTGGCTTTGAACTCGTGATTCTCCTGTCGTGGCCTCCCAAAGTGCTGGGATTACAGGTGTGCACCACTGCGCCCAGCTATTCTCTCACATTTAAAAAAATCTATTTGCGTAAATATTTTTAGGATATTTCATGTAGTAAAATAGCTACTTAAGAAAGTCTATTAATATATGAATAATTAATAAATAATTTGTATAGGTTTCATTGAGTACAAGAGCAGGTTTATTTGTTTTAGTAATCACATTCTGGGTTATGGGAAAATACTATATACAAGGATGGTCCTTATTGCTAGTATTGTGCAATATGAAAATTTGTCATTATGATTAAATCCATTGAGAACTTTTCAAGCTAAAATAAAATGCTTGTACTATGATTTCCAAACTTGATGTTATAGTTTGGATGTGAGGTGTCCCCAAAAAGCTCATGTGTGAGACAAAGCAAGAAGGTTTGGAGGACAAATGATTGGGTTATAACCTTAACCTAATCAGTTATATATTTGTTATCAATATTTTGTTTTAATCCATGATGGGATTAGCTGAGTGGCAGCTGGAAGCAGGTGGGTTGTGGCTGGAGGAAGTGGCTCATTGGGGGCATGGCTATGGGGTATATGTTTTGTATCTGGAGAGTGGAGTCTTTTGGTCTCTGCTTGTTGA
The DNA here is from genome assembly GCA_004024805.1 of Geosciurus inauris. Classification (NCBI taxonomy): domain Eukaryota; kingdom Metazoa; phylum Chordata; class Mammalia; order Rodentia; family Sciuridae; genus Geosciurus; species Geosciurus inauris. The sequence continues at coordinate 126,368 of PVHX01003937.1, forward strand.
TCACCACATAAGGTGCTTCCTTCTGCTACACTCTTCCACCGAGATGTTCCGCCTCACCTTGAGCCCTAAGGAATGGAGCTGGCCTTCTATGGACTAAGACCTTTGAAACTGTGAACCCTCAAATAAACTTTTCCTCCTCTACAATTGTTCTGGTTGGGTCTTTAAGTTACAGCAGCAAAAAAGCTGACTAAAACACTTGACTTTACATATGAATCAATGGGGAGTTTCTAAAAAAAAAATAAAATACTGCTTCCTAGTCTCTAGCCAGACCAAACTACTGGGATCGTAAGTGCAAAGTATTTTTAAAGGTATCTCCTTTGTGTTTGATATGAAAATGATCAAACAAAGAAAAATTTGAAAATAATTACAGTGAAAACATACATTCAGATTCTAAAATTAATGTTTTCTGTATATTTGCTCTATCACACATTTCTCTAGTCACGTTATTTTTGAGTGCATTTCAAAGTAAGTTTCAGACACTGGTGAATCTCCTCCATGATACTTCAGCATGTATGTAATTAACTAGTGTTCAATATTTACCTTTTTAATCATCTTTTCAGTTAAAATTAAGATGCAATGCACTGTACAAGTCTTAAAATGTACGAATTAATTTTGACAAAGGTAATCAAAGGTAATGAAGATATATTATCATCATGACAGTGGTATAGGTAGTTTATAACTGAGTATTTCATTGAAATAATATGTCCTACAGATACATTTCAGGCATAGAAACAAAATCATCTGTATCTTAATGAACAGTGTAGAATGACTCTACCAAAATGTCTATTTACTATCATGTGGAAATGGATGTTGAAATTCCCAGCTCTTCTAAGGTAGATCACGAATATAGTAGCTGCATCTTAATAGCCTGTCCTCAAGTCCCCCATCAGGAACTTTCCATTCTATGCAATTGGAAATAGACATACACAGAGATAACCCCATGGATGCATTGTACCTTTCATTGAATTATCTTGCTCTGCAATCTAATTTGGATTTTTCTTTACTTATTTTAATCCATCACTACCTTAGTGCAGGGAGATTATGTCACAAAGCACAGAGCATAGTCTATATCAGGCCCTTTAATATGTAAGGGTTGAAATGTTTGAAATTTAAGGTTAGGAAAGGGGATCTATTTCTAAGTTCAGATTATCCTTTAATGTCCTTAGTAGATATTTGATTCTACCAGATATTTATTACCAGCTTTTCCTCAAAAATATAAACGATCTCCATCATATAGTGGCTTCGTTTAAGGTTTTTTATTTTGTTTTGTTGTGTTTTGTTTTTTACTTTAGATGGTGCAAAAGCAAAATTTAGTGAAATCTGTAATTTTAATTTTAATTTTGATCTTTTCTCCAAGCTAGAGATATGTCACTGCATCTTCTATCTCCATGCTGGGCAGTGGCAGCAAGCATAGTTCCTAGTCAGACATGCAATCACCAGAGTAAATGACTAACATTCTGTGGTGTAACATGTTGTTAAACTAGGATATTCAGTAAGTTAGGTGTAGTCAATGCATTTTCAACTTACAATATTTTCTCCAATGTAAGTTTAGTAGCAGCTATAATTCTATTAGAATCCTTGTTTACAACATATAAAATATATCTTATTTCAATATTATAAAATAAATAGCAATTGCATTTAGGGGAGGGGATTAGTTATTAATTTTAATATTTTTATGAAAACCTTTTACTTTTCTCAGTAAAATGGTACATTGACCATCTGTAAAATGTTTCTTGTGTAGAGCTTGAGATTTAGCCCTAGATGATTACTACCAAAATAGTGGTGTTAGAAATTAAGCTGCCAAGTAAAAGGTGCAAACCAGCCTGAGGCTCCTGTTTTCAATGTCACGCCCTTTGCTTCTGACCTGGGACACTAACAAAGTGACTGTTACATGCAATAAGGTAATGAGTTGGTTTGTTCTTTACAGCTATGTAATTCCAAGTAGCTATAATTGGATTTGCCCACATTATATGTGTAGAGAAGCAAATATACCTTCTTGCGTACAGAAATTTGATAATTATGCTTTGCTACACACAAAAGCAGAGCTCATCTATGGATAGATAGAGGCTTTCATTCAACAGAGTTGTCGGTCTGGCAGTTTTCAAGAATACTACATTCATGTTAAGAAGAAAAGTACCTTAAAAAGAAATGAAGAAAAATATATCTGTTTAAAAGTTAGAAGCATATAAATAGGTTTGACTATAATTATGAATTATTTGGGGATATTTTCAGACAGATGACACTAAAAAATAAGGTAAACTTTTATGGTATAAATAAACAATGAAAGTGTTTATTTGTTAAAAAATGTACAGATGAGAAATCTATATATCTGTTATACTCTAATTTTGAATCTAGCTCAATGTTCCCATCAAATTATATAACATTTCATATTCTGACATTTTTTAATATTCATCTCTGGCAAAGAAGAAGAGGAAAGCATGGTAAACATTCCTTTTTAGAAGGTTGCACTGAGCAAAATGTTCCAAAATAAGCTATAAATGAATTAGCTCAAGGGTGGAAAATTCAATTTAAATAATAAATTAGAAACATATCAGAAATTAGACTTTTCTGTTTTAGGGTAGCTTTAAAAACTTATTTCTGCTCAAGCCTGTTAATGCTGGCAATGTTGTTATTCAATCATATTTAAGTTAAACTGCAAATTACTTACTGAGTATATATTTGATTTACATGCACTCCACATTTGTCAATTCTCTGATAAAATTAATTGCTAAAATGTTTTATTGATAACTATTCTGGTAGATGAATCAGCCTAACCACTTTAATAGCTTAACCTCTGATTAAAAGTTCCATAATCAATCTTTGACATAGAAATATTCCTTAATTAAATATTTCAAATAATGATAGGACCAGGCAATTGACAAAGTTTTAGTTACATGATATTAGTGATCTTGCAATGTAACTAAAGTTATTTTTTCTTAAAAAGAAAAAGGGTTAAATAGGCTAGGGAGATAGTCTGTGTTGTATTTTGCTAAAATTCTTTGAAATGTTTTGAAAAATGTTTATAACGTATAGCTAATTACATACTTATAATTGTGATTTCTCACTTTTAAGTGGGGATAACAAAATGTCACAAATATAATGCCTCTACATCTGCCTAAAAACCTGTAGACTAACAGTCCAAATCTCTCCAAAACTTGTTTTATACCATGTGTATTTTTAAAAACATATCATTCCTCGGTAAATCTTAGCATGAATTTCCCTCATAAGGATTTAAATTTTACTTGTATTTATGTTGTAGTGGCTTTCAGAATGATATTCTCAAAAAATTCTTACTCACTTTGTTTTTGAGAAAGAGATCATGAATGGAAGCATTAGCAGAAAGATAACTCTCCATATCTGAAAAATGTACCAAATCAGTTACATTAGAGAAAATGGCCACTAGGAAATTTGCAAGAGGAAGATAGTTCTTTCATTTGTTCTTTACTGTAAAAGAAGAGATTTGTTTCATTGGCAGGCAAACAAGTTTGAAATGAACACAGGCAGGTAATACTTAATAGATTATAAAATTATGAATATAAAACAAAAAGTCCAAAAGCAATTGTGATATAAGCAAGTGAAGGGTAATAACTAGATGTCCATAGCAGACAATTACAACAGAGCCTGGTTCTAAGTGCCCAGGAGCAGTTCAAGATAGCCCTTCCTTTATGGGAGGGTTAAAAGAAACCCTACTGAAGACATTTTTTTTCAAAGGTTGATTCTGCCTGTGTGTGAGCACCAGAGAGGCCTATTAAGACCCTGCTGGTTGTTAGGAAAGCTTCTATATATACATGAAGTGAAAAGGTCATGTGCTTTGTTGGGCTGGGTCATGTGGTGGTAGAAAAGCAAATGAGGAAGCCATGTGCCCAGAAGAAACCATATCCAAATAAATTTTGAAAGTGTGCAGAACAATTGTCTTTAATCAATTCTTGATACTTTAGTGATTCATTAAAAGGGATCAGGCTTTACCCCTTTCCCACAAAAATGTTGAGGAGAATCAGTGTGATTTGTGATTCATGCACCATCCTCTGGCTTTCTAGAATTCTTAATAATTTTTTTACACGTACATAATATCTCTTGAAAGCTACTATTTTCACTCACAGTTTTTACTACAGTGCTTGAATCTTAGAAAATTCTGGCTCGTGAGATATATATTCATAAACCAGGATGACTGAATCTATTATTGTGACATTGCTTTCACATTTCTGAATTTGAACCAAGTATACCCCATGAACCATACTAGATACATTTTTGTTTTCCATCTTCTCTGAGTTCCACATCTGCTATAGTTTGGGTAGATGTATATCAAGGTTATCTACAATCTTCAGAAGAGCCAAGGACCTTCTGAAATGAGTTGAAATTCTTTGAAACTGCCTATGAGTCAGGACATATGTTTGTGGGCAGCTGTTTTTTGTGGCCAAATTTGAAGCATTCACTTCAAACTGGTGTATTCTACCATATGGATAAATGGTCTCCAGCCAAAACATTTAATTAGCAGTGAATGGAGATGACCCTGTCTTCACTCATGTCACATAGAAGTGCTGAACACAGTGACAAAGCGAAGACAAGTATACTTGCATACTAGACCAAGTGCCTGCCCGCACCCATCTGGTGACAATAGCACCCAATCTTATTTTTACATCCTTCCTCAATCTGTTTTATTACACTCCATGTGGAGACAAGCAATAGATACAAGGAAAATGTACACATTTGGGAGCAAATAACACAATTTGGTTAGCAATGCTTGCTTAACATGAAGCAACTTACCAGAAAGCAGAAAACAGGGAAAAACAAAAACCATAATCTTTCTTTCATAAATGCACGTGTCTTCATGGTTATTTTTATTAATGCTTTTAAAAAGGTTGCACCCATTAGCACTGAAAAATTTCATTGAAATACAAAGCAATATAGGAAGAATAGAAGGGGGAATGTATCCAAACCCTGTGATGAGACTGCCTATTTCCTGACATTATTTTAGTTTCAGAGACAATCAGGAACCTGATAAATTAAAAAAAAGTAGAGGTTATAGAGCATCAAAAGGAACAAAACATCCATTAAGATAAGAAGGTCATTTTGTGGAAGAAATCCCTAAAATAATATCAGAAAAGAAAGACTATCACCACAGGTTACATTTAATAATATTCTCACCAAAAAATAGAGGAGATCAGCTATAATACCTAATGCAGACCATACTTCAGTAATGAATTACATTATATTTCCATGAATAAAAAAACTAGGAGGAAAAATGTAGCCAACAAACATTAAAAAAAGAGAGAGAGAGAAAAACTTCTAGTTCAAAACAGGAATGTGTCCTTAAATGATCAGCTCACTCATATCTTGTAGAATGCAAGAACAACAGAAACAACAGAATTACCAATCCCGTCTACACTATCTGGTACACTTCACCTTTTGGTAACTCCAAGCTTTGAAAAAATGATTGTGGACACTGAGGTGGTCAAAGTAAATTTATCGGACCTTAAGTAATTACTCCAGCTCTTTATACCTGATTGTAAAATTAACTTCAATTTTTCATGATCCATGACAAGTATACAGCACTTAAAACAAGGTGTCATATGGTCTTATATCAATTCCATCTGTTTAATGTTTAAAAGCAGTAGAAACCTGATTATCTTAATGTCATCATGATCTATTAAAAGGTAGTGAAAGCAGCCAATTTTTTTATGATGGAATGTCTAATAATCAGTTTGCTTATGCTTTTCTATTTTCACAAAAATGAGCTGTGCATTAGTTTTGGCTAGGCATACTCTGAGAAAATGATGAATTTTTTTTCTAAGTTTCTTTTTTATTGTACTTGTGAGCAAACAATCTTTAAGAATGGATTTCATAAAAAAAGTCATTGTGGTTAAACAAATATTAATTACATGAAAATACACTCATGGATTTTGTAAAAGGCACATTTTAAAGGCAGTGTTCAGAAATGTCTGTCTGCTTCAATCACCCCATTCAGTGAGAAGGACCATTCCTCACAGTGGGAGCTGCCATCTTAATGACACTTCCCAGCAGGAACTCAGTTGGATGATGCAAACTAGGATGGAAAAGAATGTCTTTATGTTCAGAATGCATTCCAAATCAGAAAGATTCCAAGCTGTGGTGAAAGAGTCCCATGATTTATCTTCAAAGGCAAGCACTTTGTTAACTGAACAAGTTCTAACCAGATGTTAATTGAGCATAAAATTACAAAACTTGGCTAGCACCATGGCAGATTGTAAATCCACTAGGTAGAGGATAAGTTGACCTCTGTGTCCTACATAGCACTGAGCATGATTTGGGTGGTCTGTAAATACAGAGTAAATGCAACTGAGAAATATTTGGAGTTCAAAAAATACTTCTGAGAGAAGAAAAAGCCAGGTCTATTCATGTTTTTTCACTAATATTTTATTAGTAGTAATTGTTACAGCATTCTATTACTTCATAAAATACTTTTAAGATATAGTAATACATCTAACTAATACTTGCTTCAGTAACACAAGATGGGTACTATTTTTCTTATTTTGTAGGCAAATAATGAAAGGCTCAGCAAGCTTTCCCAGTCGGGGAAAAAAAACACAAACAAAAAACAATGATATGAGGTAGCCCAGTGATTAGGTGAACTATAATCTTTTTTTTTTTTGGTACTGGAGATTGAACTCAGGGGCACTTGACCACTGAGCTGCATTCCCAGCCCTATTTTGTATTTTATGTAGAGACAGGGTCTCACTGAGTTGCTTAGTGCCTTGCTGTTGCTGAAACTGGCTTTGAACTCGCGATTCTCCTGTCTCAGCCTCCCTAAGTGCTGGGATTACAGGCTTGCACCACCGTGTCCAGCTCATAATCTTTTCTCAAAAATCTCAGAGGAAGCACCCCTCTGAGTCATATAACACATTTCAACCTAACTTGATCAATAAATTCATATGTAGTCAATTCGAATTTGGATAACATTCAAGTCAATTAATCCATTAATATAATGGATTAATTATATAATTATTATATAATGGATTAATTATATATTTATTATGTCAATTAATCCTATTTACTAGATACCTAGAATAGTTGTAGATGCTTTAAAAATATAGAAAGCCTAGGACATTTTATATTTATATGTATATGTAGTACAATAACAATGAAACAGATCATTTTAATGTCCTAAAACCTGTGCTCAACTCTTCCCACACATCACACGTCACACGGTATCCACCTTCTACTTACATTTTGTTATCATCCTCTCTCCAACACCTCTCTCTTCTATAGTTAATTCCATCATCTTTCTATTGAGATGGCTCCCTCACTGATCATCAGTGACCTTCAAATCAAGAAGTTCAAACATTTTTGCCTTAGTCATCATCTCTCTTGTTCTTCCTATATCTTTCAACATTCTTGTTATTCCTTCTATTTTGTTAATATTTTCTTTGGTAGACCATCTGTAAAATGTCTTTGTTCCCTATGATTCTTCTGCTTCATTCTCTTCCATCTTGTGTACCCATACTTGTAAACTTCCCACTGATGGTGATGAGAATGCTTCTGAACTATATAATTAGCCCTGAACTCAATAGACTAGAACCATTGACATTCAATGTTACTATGGAAACAGTTTGTATTTCCAGACATTTTGGTTTATTCTTGGTTTTTAACTTGACTTGGTTTCTCTTTTGATTAGCCTTTAGTGTAGCTCTTCCCTCTGTAGGTTTTCATTGTTGTTTATCATTTCCTCCTCATGGAATATTTTACCAAGAATGTTCTGTAGTGCCAGTTTTCTTGCTGAGAATTCTTTTAGTTTCTGTTTATCTTGGAAGGTTTTTATTTCGTCATCAAATCTAAAACTTAATTTTGCTGGGTATAAGATTCTTGGTT